>JAHPZR010046519.1:0-36599 GCA_019787425.1 Platygyra sinensis
GCAAAGTAACAAAGTACATGTTGTTAGCCACACAATATTTTTTTGCAAGAAACTGCTGATTTCAGAAGCAATATGGTGCTGACAAAATTCAACAATCGTTAAATCACTCCTGACTAGACTAGTCTGTTTTACTACAATATTGTTCACAGGGGTCTTAAGTTTTCTCCAAAAATAACATCCATTTACCTTGATTAATTAAAAATGTCGAGGTGGCAAAAACTTAGACGACCTTCTAGCTGCAAGTTCAGACCTGCTATATCACTTGTAACTTACTCTTGAGATCCTTGGTTGGTAAGGAAGTGAGTCTCTTGCCTACAGCAATCAGTGCACTCATGAATTCTCTTTGAGCTACAAGCCTTGGAGTCTGAAAATTACAGGTTTTTAACATAAGGTCAGGTGATCAACCTATATTATGCTTCCATAAAATTTCAAGTTTCAAAGGGCCTTTCTATTTTCTCTCCATAAAGTTATAATGATAGAAAGAAATAGCACCAAACGGATTGTCTTGGAGGTGTGATGAACTACATGCAGATAAACATTGGTATATTAGAACTCTGCACTGATAGGTTAGGGTTCAAGCCCTGGACAAGGCCTCTGGGTTTTATTGTGGGGTAGGACACTTGTAATCAGAGCCTCTCTCTAACAGTGTTCTCCAGAAGTGCTGGCAGCTGCTTTTTGGTGGTTTTTAAAACATGCAAATTAGCCAAGTGATAATGTCATACACTCAACCAAATTTTGTTCAAATATGATGAAAAGAGATATCTCAGCCAATTTGTATCAAAAACGTTTGATTCTTTACATAAGATTCTCGTAGTGTGCTCCACAATATGAGCTTAACAGTTCTGTTACCATGGCAACATACTGGGTTCTAGACCTCCCTCATATTAAAGCTTTTCTTGCCATCTTTGGCATTCCATTTTGATATATATCATATTGGAGTGTATCAGGTCATCAGTCACCTCATTTGCATATTTTAGCCATTTTTAACTTGGAAAATAATTATTATTTTCCAAGTTGTTGTGGTGGGTTCGTCACTCCATCACTCCTTCACTCAATCACTTCCTGTTAGACATTTGGAAACCCGGGGGAAGCTTCCATATCAAAAAGCCGCAACTAAATGCTCTTCGGAAAATTTGAATTTAACTCCCACGGGAGACTTATGTGGACGTTGCCTGAGCTTCGTTATACCCCTAAAAGATACCACTTAAAACAGAATTGAGGAGAATTCGAACAACGTGTCCTGCTGTTTATTTTCATGACTAGTAGTTTCCATAGGAAAGTGAAGTGCTTCGAGTGAAGTTTATGTGGAAGATGTTTTAATGTCATTTACATGTAGGAAGTATTGTAGAGGGATAGTCAACATGAGCTACTAGATTAGAGTATTTTGCCAAAGGCTAATGAGCTTAAAAACTCTTCTGTATAAAAAAAAACGTACTAAAGTGGACACAATAAACTGTTCACTCATGTGAAAACCTTTCATCTAGTATTCACGGTTGGCTGCGACCGCATCAGGTCACGATTAATTTATGACAATAAGATATTTTGTATCTGTTTTCAATTGATGTTCACTGAAATGCTCCTCCGTTAAACTGACGAAACTGCTTGTTGGATGTTTAAAATAATGTTTAAGAATGCATCCCATCAGGGTGGAGCTGTTGCTCCTTGACAAACGAAATCTCGGCTGCGGATGCTGGTCGCTTCAAAAGCTGCAGTTCTCGAAAATTATTTGGCGGTTAGCACTTGGGTTTTAAATGGATCTTCAATTGAATGCCACCAGAAGAAGCATCAACCTTTCAGTTTATCTTGTGTTCGATTTGGAAGCTGGCGATTCAAATTTCTGGGTGAAAATCTGCTTGGGGCTGGAGGAGTCCATTTTCCAAGTTGAGTGGCTCATAGCAGTAAAGCAGTAAACGGTATTTTTATTCCTTCATGGAATTCTATGTGATACACTCAAAAAGTCAAGGGGTAAAAGCTTGATCATAATAGCAATTTAGGTAAAGGTAAAGGTTAAGTCTGCATTTGAGCCAAGTGGCCCATCAGGCCAGAGCTTATCCCGGTTTCTGTAGCATGAAGCGACTAGGGGTATTTCTACTCCACCCGCATGGGATGCTAGTCCATCGCAGGGTTACCCCCAGCATTAAATTTGCCAGTACACATCTAGATACACCTGGGTGGAGAGGGGCACCATGAGAGGAAAGTGTCTTTCCCAAGAACACAACACAATGTTCCCAGCCAGGGCTCGAAACCGGACTCCTTGCCTCCCACATAGTAGCACTTTAAAATTTGTGCAAAATACTCTGTTATACCCAGTCTCTTCTTGGTATTTGGAAACGAGGTTTAACAGTCTTTTGTGTTTGATACATTACACGTAAGTAAATCATGAGCCCACTAAGTCCCCTTGAGGAAGTAGGTGGTTGTTCAGCCCTAAAACATTCACACAGATCATTAAATTTGCAACCATGTAGTATTTTTCTTCATAGGCTTCTCAATAGCCTGTTATAAAGTCTGGTAATGGGTGAAACAAGAGAGGGGTTAATAATATACTTGCACATCAAAAGAAGGTTTGAAACTACCATGTGGCACAAAAATTTTGTGGGTCTTAATTTTGGGGATTTTTGCAGGTTTTTTCCACAATATGCAAAGAGAAGTTCTGGCAAAAAAATATTCTGCTAAAACTTTCTCTGCAAAATTGTACAGACAACCATCACATGAAGAATATTGGTGCCATTTATTTAAAATGTCTCTTTGCTCATAAAAACTAGCAGGATCTGCATCACTGATACTGTAGTTTTTCTGATCCATTGCCAGAATAATCAGCCACCTTAGGGCAAGATGTCATTGTAATTAACAGATAGCAGGTGCATTTACCATGTTTTTTTCTCTTTTCATTTGCTGATTGCATGTAGTTTATTTCAAAAATATCTATACTGTAATTTCGATTAAAAATTAACATGACCTCCTGAAAATTGCAAAAATTAATACCCAGCAGGAAAAACTAGTCTTAAATTTCACAATTATTGCAAAACTTAGTTACCACAAAATACCAAACAATTACCGATCCACAAAATAAAACTCTCGCAAAGTTTTGTGCTACATAGTATGACAGAAAGAGTCCATTGTAGTCATTATCTGGGACTAGTGCCACTGCATCATTGACTTTGCTATGAGAGATTTATTAACATACAGCTTTGACAAACAAGCTTCACTGTATGAAGTCTAACCTGGCAACCACAGTCAGGAGATCGAGCCAACTCAGTAAGTGCAGGACTGGATGCATTGGGGGATACAGCTGGTGAGTGCTTGGTGCAGCGACTATCAAAAGCATGGCCGTACCTCAGGTCTCCAGTTGGTGATGACTCATATTCATTGGCCTGAAACAGTATCAAATTTTAACACCCAGTGAAAACCTAATTTATATTCATACCTACAGCTGTATGCTTGATTATAACACCACAGCATTTTTAGGTTAATAAAATTTAAATAATCGGAGTTTTTGATTACGAGTCTCAGAATGCTTTCAAACTCCTCTATGTCAAATTATGTAGAGACTGCTTTAAGGTAGTCCACAATATGCAATGGTTGCAACATGGGGCTTTAAATAGTGAAAAAAAAAAACATACATGTAGCAAAGGTGCCAGAGTCAAGTCCTCATTGTAAAAAGAACTATGAGAACTGTAGTCAAAGATCTACAGTGTATATCACACATTCCACCTTGTACTAGCACAATGTATATAATAAGCCGATCTGAAAGCACACTAACACCCATTAGTATAAATTTACCGTAGTCTATTACCGTTGACTATCTGCTGATAGTCAACAGTTACACATCAGTGCACATCACGCATCACGTTTGAACCTGATGTAACATAATAAAACAGTTCTTTTCTACGCGTTACTGGACATTTTTTTCTTTTTATGCAATGAGACTACGGTAAATTTATACTAAAACAATTAGACTACTCGCCCTTGTTTTCTACGAGCGATAGTCAACTCGGCTGCGCCTCGTTGACTATCTGCTCGTAGAAAACTCAGGCTCGTAGTCTAATTGTTAATTAGTATGACCCAACTAGTGGACTAATGCAAATCCTGCATTTTGATTGGCTACACTACTAGGGGACTATTAGCAATAGCCATCAAGTAGCAAAATTCGCCAGTTTTTCTTTTGTTTTTTCCCCAAATAAATAATTCTTCAACTTGCATTTGCTAACTTTATTATTGGCTTTTCTGTCTGACCAGTTGGGTGATACTAAAACAATTAGACCCTTTGCCCTCCAGGGCCACGGGTCAATTGCCCATTTGGCTTAGCCTCATGGGCTATTGACCCGTAGCCCTTTTTTGTTAATTAGTCACAATTGTTGTAGCTGACAGACACTGACTAAATAAAAAGGGGCGGTTTAAAGGATTCTCTATGGATGCCACACAGTCAACAGCGGAAAACACTAGGTGACCGAGGCAGGGGTGTCATAAAATTTTGAGTCACCTGTAACCTCATTCTCCACACCCATATAAACAGACTTGTTAATTTGTGTGTGAATTCTATCAAGAACAAGCAATTTCACCCATAGCATCAATTAAGGGAAAATATTATTGAGCATACTCAGGCACAACAGGTGTTATGGGTTACAGCACTAACAATGACAGCCCTGCCCAAGCAGGAAAGAGGATTTCACTTGCCCTTGTCTTTCTTTTACCCTAACCTACACCATTTTAAGAACAGATCCACAAGCCCAGCCACTATCCATAACAGTATGATATTAAGTTTACGCATGTGAATAAAGACCCTCACTGGTACACACGAAAGCATGAAGGAAACTATCCATGTTAGATTTTTACCCTAATAACATAAACCTGGATAGCGCAATTGGAATTCCTGAAGTATGGGAACCTGGCCCATGGCCATGAAACATGACTCCGACAGGAAAATGTTACAATGGTGAACGTTGAGGGAAAATCTTCAAACCAGAACAATATGAAACAACAGAGGATGGAAATGTACCAATCACAGTCCAGCTTACATTTGTGACATAAACTGAACTACTTAATTAATCAGTCAAGCTCATTGCCTATAACAGTATGCAGTTAAAATGTTGTGATCTACATTTCAAGTGATTTTATATGGAGACTAACAACACTTAATTCTTATTTATTTTAACAAATCTTTGGCCTCATAAAATCCTTTTCCCTTGCTTACTTGCATTAGGCGAGTAGAAGCTGTGATAGCTGCAGTGGCATCTGATTTCGATCTCTGGTGGGTTTTCTTTGTCGGAGTGGTTAATGTTGGACCTGAGGCTACTGGAGAGACAGGTGAAGGTAACGCATGAGACCCAACCACACCTGATGGACTTAAGGGTGACCTGTTAAGAAAATCAAGGAACATGTTATTGTTTTCAAAATAATTTACTCCTTTTAATTAGCCATCCTTTATAGTTTCTTTATAGAATTAATACGTATAATCAATTACTCATTGACCTAATTCAATTGACAAGTAGTTTAAAATAGACCTGTAACAATAGACAGTTGATGCACTGATCAGGCCATCTGATAGGGTGCAGAAAAAAATGGAAAATTATGGGGAAATTTTCGACATATTATGCGGAGAAAGTGACGATTATTCGGAAAAGACAACAGATTATGCTGAAATTTCTAAAAATAATAAAGTTTTTCCCTTGGCTTTTTCAAACGTATAAAATACACGTTAATGTCTTACCAAGAATTTAACTCCTTCACGACATGTTAGACCTTTCGCTGCCATTTGTAGACAGGTATTTCTTCGTTCAATGCAGTTTTTCCATAGTTTTTTCTCTGAAGCTTAGTAACCCGGAATTAAATCGGACAAGGAAAACTGGATACCGGAAGTCCAAAAACTAGAACCCAGGCCCATCACCAGAAGATGCATGGAACGCCTGGAGGTTTAAAATTTTTTACAAACAAAAAGGCGTGTTTTGGTCACTGTTTTGGGTGAATAGTTAACTTCTTCAAAATGACCAATCTCTTCGCTATTTTTGCTTCTAAGGATGGTAAGCAGTTGCTTTCTTACTTGTATGTAGCAATTTTCTAGTTTTGTGCGGAAAAATGGCCCAAGGATGCGGAGGATGTGAAAGTAGGCAAATTATGCAGATCTGCACCACTGCATCCTGTCAGATGCCCTGACTGATGTATATCACAATATAATCTGTGGCAAACTAATACAGTGGAACCCCACATTACTGCCTCCCTTTTAATTATGGTCACTTTATTCTGGTCTGAACAAATGCTCTGTCTGTTACGTTCTTATTAAAAGAACCCCTTACAAGTGTTTGACATGGCCACCCTGTAAAATTGGCTAGATTTTTTGTGGCTTGTTGGTGACCGGATTAGCAGGGTTCCACTGAGGTTAAAAAAATATATCAGTAACACAATAAAATAAAGAAATTGTGATATACCAGAAAGTGTGGAACTTAAAATTATAACAAATAATATCTTGACTAATAACAGCAACAAGTCCTCCCTAAAGCCTATAGCATTCGATAGACTGTATAGTGATTTAATACAAAAACAAAAATTATAATGACAAAAAGACTGCATTGCTTTGAAATTCTTTGAAAACTCTTGGAAATCTCGGATCAGTCATAACTTGTATTAAATAAGATAACTCTGATTGATTGATTGCATAATGTTGCACTTAAATCACATACTGTACCTTGGCCTGCATCCCTCCAACACCAACTGAAGTAATCTAATGCCTCTGGCATACTCTTTAGATGGAAGCCATCCATCAGCACAATATGCTTCTAATAACCAAGAAGCCTGCAGGGTTTGAAGAGTTATAAAAAATTAAAAACAGTCCAACATTTATAACAGGTTAAAAAATAACCATTATGGGGCTTTTAATTCATTCCAGTTATGGCAAATATAAAGAAATGCAGCAGTGGCGTGTATCTTGGGACAAACACTACATAACTCTTACTCTGTCCCTTTGTCATATTTTAGTAAATGGATACAATTAATGCCTGAACAGCAAAGTACTGAGTGTAAAAGAAAACAGGAAGACAGAAGGAATTGTAGTTACCTGCAGAGCAAAGGAAAAGCTTCTTTTGCACCTCTCAGCCAAGTATCTGTGAAGAGCTTCTGACACTTCATCCACATGAATGTACATGTTACTATTAAAAAAAAAGTTCCAATTAATTTAGTGAAAATTTATTCACCATGACATTAAAGAAGCCAGAGTATAACATAAATCCATAACCATGATCATTATGTAAGTGTCTCATTATTTTTCTCTGTTTCTCAAGATGGACATTCTCCAAAATTTTGTAATAAGAAAAAGAACAAAAAGCTACTGTACTTACATGAGCTGCGGCAAGTAGAAGTTGACATCTTCATCATCAAAGCTCTGAGAAAAATAACCAAATATGTTCAGTTTATTTGCTATCCTTGTTTTTTTGGGGGGATCTTAAGATTATTACCAACTTTTTCGTTGATACCCGACTTTTGAAAGCAAAACACCCGCAGAAACGTTTCCAAAATTTCTGTCAATCATACATGTTATCCACAGATCGGATCAAAATCCACCAATCACAGCCCGCCAGCATGACGTAAAGAAGGTAAGTAGCATGTCATTAAAATTTAATGCTCTTTGTACACTTCTACAGATGCAGTGAATCAATCTTCCCAGAACAAAACCCTAGATTATGAGAAGTCCCTCTTTTGTTTAGTCCGTTGTGTGTGACGCAAAAGAAAACCGTGAGAAAAAATGGCCAGATGAAATACTGCGGGTGAGGTGATCGGAGTGAAAAAAAATCTTCTGAGGTTGTTGACAACAGGTGATAATTAGAGGACGTCAAGATAAGGAATCCTATTGGACGTCATATAAATTAACACCGAAAAAACACTCGACTGTGAAAGGTCAGACTCTTGGGCTTAGACGGTAAGACCAGGCGAGGCTGACTAAAAATGCTATGTGCAAAATACTGTGCATCATTGTTATTTGAAACTTCCCAAATATATACTTACAAAAAGTTTATTCCCAAGGTATGTCAGAACTCCAGGTTCTTTGGAATTGAATAAGTATGCAATGGCAATTGACATATCAAATAGCTTAGATTCAAACAGGCGCAGCAACCATGAACTTTTAGGTGGTGGAAGACTACTATCAGAGTGTGTCTCAACAAGGTCGAGCCTTAAATCTTTGCGAAGATTTCTAGTTCTTTGTTGCATCTCACTTTCAGCCATTTCAGAGTCTAACTCTGTATGAGAGGCATCTCCATTATGATGAGTGTGAGCCTGTAGATCTTCATTAGGGTTATTGTTCACAGGCATAATTCCCTCATTTGTTTGCAAGTCAATATCAACAACATCATGCCAAGATTTGAATGGGTTAGAATTTGGAGAGGAAGGAGTCGGCTGTGCAGTGTGACATCCTTGACTGTCTGTCATAACAGCTATGTTTCTTCAACGTAGTACACATGTAACTCCAAGACTGGTGAACTGTAAGCTTAACTTGATATTGAGAGTTTGCCACATTTATAGCATGGAATTGTTGGCACCAACACACGAATGCAAGAAGCCGGGTTCAACAAAGTAAAGCATTAAAACAACACACACTTTTCTGCCTATGTCGATTTTAAAGGTCCACACCTTTTAACCTTTCCTTATGAAGCAATTTGTAAAACAACCTTTTCTTTCTTAAGTTTATTTGTCACGATTGGAGAAAAAAACGTCTCGATTTCCAAGGATGAGAGATGTATGATATAAACGTAGTAAGCCGTGACTACATAAAGCTCTCTTCCCGTTTCCAAACGGACCATAAAGATGCAAGTACCAGCTGGCAAAATTGCCGAAAGTGTCAACACCAGACAAAGGAAATTTTTATTGCGTGAAGACACGCAGAACAGCGCCAGTATCCCCAATCGGAAGTGAAGTTGATGTTGTGATGGCCGGCGAAGGCAGCGCAAGTTTTAAACGTTGCAACTCCCCCAAAACACTTCACAATTACGGCGTTATCCAAAATTAAAGTCAAAACCCTAATTGCCACACTACTCCAGAAACTAGCGAAAATCCAATGGTCCAGTGAAGCGAGTTACACACTCTTGACTCAAATGACAATTTCGGTCCACCTACTATTCACGTCTTCGAGTTTCAGTCATTTTCAGAGAGACTCCAACTCCAAGACAAATTGCTAGCTGAAGAAAACCGTCAAGCTGTTGTCTCCTGTTGATAGTGTAGCCACAAGAGAATAAATCCACCAATTTTCTGCCTATAAACAGCCGACGTGAAGGTTTTGAAGGAAAAACATCTGCAGCTCCGATTACCCAGAATGCTCGTGGTGTTAACGAAAGTATGGGGACTGGGAACCGACTGGGAACCAAAACGGGTTGGTTACCAGGTTGTTCTTTGTCAAAACCGGATTAGCGAAGATTAGCGAGAATTTTGATTTGAGTTTCTGTTTATACTGTTTGTCCTTAAGCAGCTTTGAACTTGACTTAGTTCAAACCACACAAAACGAAGGCAGTAAAAAAACACTTTTATGCAAGAAAAATTAATTACAAATTACTAAAAATTAATACCGCAAATATTTGTTCGATTGAGTCACTCTCAGTCCAAAAGCTGAAATAAGTGGAAAATGCATTCCAAGCATTCCGTGCTATGGAGCCCATGCTCAATGGTATGTTCGGAATGCCAAACTCTTTGCATGGCGTTTTTTTTTCAAAAACGAATAAAAGGGGCGACACTGGTAGAGGCTGTCACAATTGAGCAGGGAAAGGAATATCCTTCTTGTTTCCTTGCAAAAGCAAATACGGGAGTAGTTTAAGAATGTAAATTATAGAAAGATGCAGAAAGAAAGGTCTCCTAATTCCCGAGGAGTGACGAAAATGCGCTCCTTAAACACGAGCTGACGTGCTATATAAGGGAGCGAAAGCAGTTCAATTGTTTGCTATTGTAATTCTACGTCAAACTTTTTGTTTTAGAAACTGTCGGTTTTGGGACCTCTTCTTCACAATAGACCCTTTGTAGGATCCGGCCACATGATACGGAATAAATTATGCTGGGACGCAAGCGAATATATGGGGGTGGGGGGGGGGGGACAGGGGGGTCTGAACCTCTCGCCTCCCGTACCCTGCTCTCCCGCTTCCCGTACCTTTATCTCCCGCCTCCCGCCCTTTTCCGTGTTGCTCCCGTCCCGTGATTTGAAATCGCCTGCTTGTCTCACTTTTTTGCAATTTGACAGGTTACGCGATACGTGCACTCATGCCGCTTGACATTTTACTGACCTATATGACGTAAGGCCATCCCTTTTTTCTTCGTTTACTGTCGAATACGTTTTCTGATTTTGGGTCGGTCGGTCGGAAAAGAGAAAAAAAAAGCCGAAAAAAAAGGGGAAGTCTGGAACTAGGAGACCAGTACTTTAGCATAATATCTGCGGAGCCTGGAAATGACAAGACGAGGTTACAAAGTCGACATTAGGACAATGGAGGAAGAAAAGATCGACGTCGTAATTAAGTCCATTCCACTGAACTAGAGCCTGCACTGAGCTTTTTGTCAAACTTTGCCTGTTGATTGTTTATATTATAGAAACTTAAATTTTTAAATAAAAAGGAGGGGTCCCCATCCCATGCCCATGTTCGTTTAGGAGCCGACAGCACCTCGTTTATACCCCATACAGGGTTCGTCAGGTCATGGAAAACCTGGGAAGTCATGGAATTTAAGAATTTTATTTCCAGACCTGGAATGCCATGGAATGTAATTGTTGGTCCTTGAAAGTCATGGAAAATTAAAGTTCTCTTTGATAGGTTATTTACTGCGAATTACAAGGCAAGGACAATGTAAGATAGAGGAGTAATTAAGCAGCGTAAACGGCACGCATTTTGGTGAACTCCAGAGTTTGTGTCTGTTAAACTGTTTAAGGTTAAAAAAACGCTCTAAAACAAGTTTAGGGTTTGAATTTTTGAAACTGACAACTAATCCTAAGGTCTTGGAAACTTGAAAAGGTCATGGAAGAAGTCAGAGAATTTGAAGAGCTCAAAACAGTATGAACCCTGCCATAAATTCCTTTAATAGCACCATGATTATAGTCACGATTGCTTACTAAATTCACGTTTCTGACGATTGTTTCATTTTCTACACTGAGAATTAGTCCATATTTATTTTAAATCAGTAGAGAAATTTATTACTCAATTCAAAACAAAAGAAAAAAAATGATAGGTCACTGTACTCGTCTTCGAGAAAATGACGATTTACCTCTATGGCGAGGAGGTCCAACCGTAAACAAAAAGGCCGCCATTTTTTTTACTGCTGATCTCGCCTGAAATTATCCACAGCACTGCCCGCACAAAACATTGTAAGCATTTCCGATTAAGGGACGATTTCTTGAAATTATGTAACTGTAGAAGTCTTCATTAAGAAATCAGTCACAACATGGTCACAACATATGTGTGGCTTTACAATCGATGGCAAACTAAGCTAAGCTGATAAACCAGTCAAATATGTAATTGTTTTCTTCACAACTTTTTTTTTTTTTTTGAAAACGCGAAAATCTGGGTCGGTCGGACGACGGTAAACAGAGAAAAAAAAGGGGATGGCCTAACCACTGTAAACGGGTTTACTATTACACCGGAAGTAAGCCTGTTTTTCAGTTTGCTCGAAAGTCTCAATAGTGACTGAGAAGACGTTAAATGCCAGTCAAATATAATTTGGGTTGATGTTTTTGAAAGTATTCTAACGCATTGTTAAATTAAAATAATTAGCATTTCGCATTTCTCTCCCGCTTCCCGCCCTCTTAGAACTCCCGCTTCCCGCCCTTTCCTCTCCCGCCTCCCGCCCCCTAATCTCCCGGGCTCCCGTCCCCCTGTCCCCCCCCCCCAACAATATACAGACAGTGGGACAAGGTGTAGGTCGACGTGCAGGTCTAGTTTCTCGATGGCGCATGCTCTGAAGACATACTATTGCAGAGGAGCCCTCATTCTCGTCCCCAGAGCCTACGATCCTTCTGGCCTGCGGTTGGGATCGAGAGCTCTGGCCTGACCCGATTTTCTGAGCATGTGCAGAGTATTCGTTTCGCATCTTCAACCAATCAGGTTGGCTAGATTTAACGGGAAGTCCGCGATTCGCGGACTTTCGGTTTTGGACCAAGCCAGAGCTCTCGATCCCAACCACAGGCCAGAAGGATCGTAGACTCTGGGGACGAGAATGAGGAGCCCTGGTCACCAAGGTGAATCCGGATGCCATCTGATGCGTGTCGATAGCGAATTCGATTTGAATACGGCATGTTTTTTCCTTTGCAAACAATATTCTGGTTCGATTTATACGTCCAGTACATTTCAATGGTAGAACAGAGCACGTGCCTACGAAACTGGATAATTAGAATATCATGCGTCTCAGCATACAAGGAACGGGTTATACTCTAAGGGCCTGTTTACATGGAGGTGGGGGACCCCAGGTAGGTGAGGTAACCCGCCTAGGTGGGGTAACCCGCCTCTCCATATAATCTCTCATTTTTATTTGATCATGTTTACATGATAGGTGGGGTAACCCGCCTAGGCGGGTTGCCCGGTCTGCCAGGTAGGGTAACCCTGTCAGCCGGGGTCGCATTTTGCCATGTAAACGACTCAAGGTGGGGTAACCCGCCTAGCCGGGGTCGAGTTCATGTTACATTTGCAAGCGCGCCAAAGCGCGCCAAATTAAAAAAGTAAAAAGCCACAGCACTGAAATGTTGCAGCGAGACCAGATAATGAGAGGAAAAGAACACTGACCGCCAAAATGCGTCGTTCGCCTGCCATTTTCTCTGTTTACATGCCTAGCGACCAAGCAACAACGTCTAGTAACGTCACCCCGGACCCCGGGGTTGTAAGTTTGCATGTAAACGCGGGCCATTTTTCGACCACGGCTAGGCGGGTTACCTCACCTACCTGGGGTCCCCCACCTCCATGTAAACAGGCCCTAAACATACGAGTAGAGAGATACGATCTAGTGGAAATGAAACTGACGGAGCCGGAAGCAGAACACCCATTCCGCTAATGATTTCGTCGCTTACGATCAAGTGAAACTCTGGCATCATGTCGGAGTCGCAAGCAAAAGCGAAAGAATAGCCCAATCACAATGCTCGAGGTTCCGGGCATTGTGATTGGTTGGTTCTTCCGCTTCCGCCTCGGACTCAACAAACTAGTTTAGCGACGGAGTCGTAAACGGAATCCGTTGAAATGGAAACGTTCTGTCCGACTCCGATTCCTCGAGCTCATGACTTTCTTACGACTCCGCCAATTCCAATTTTCACCAGCGTCATAAACTCGTCTACCACTCTATCCGACTCTGGCCCGTTTCTCGAAAGCCCCGCAAAATTTTTCGGGCCCCGTAAGCCTATTTTCAGCTCATCTGTATCTTAAACGGAAAAGTGTATACGCCTGAAACTTCTTGTATAAAGAGAACCTCTGTTGATATTAAGAATATGTGAATAAACAGCTTTGTAAACATTAGGTTCGAGATTTTGTTATGGCTTTACGGGCCGAAAAGTTTCCGGGGCTTTCGAGAAACGGGCCCCTGGTCCGACTACCGTCGCTAGTGCAAACCAGCCGCCTTAGGACGCAACTAAATCCACAGTATTCTCTATTTTCCAATTGCCCATAGCTCACTCTGTTTGCCCACAACGAAAAATTTTGCCTAAACTATTGTTGTAAAATACTCTTGGAAGTTCTGCATATTTTTCAGAGCTATTAAAATTTGGGGGGACAAACAGAGGGAATTTAACATGGGGAATAGAATATAATACTAGGTACGCAAAATTCATTTGGATGCATTGCGGTCCTATTTGGTCATAATCACCACCCACACTTCTTTGCGGTTCGTGAACCGAGTGCTTCACGTGTGCCTTTCACTCGCGTTTGTATAAACTTGTTGTTCTCTGGGAAAAGATCTTCTTTTCGAAGTCTTTAATATGTGTTGCCTGGTCAACTGAAAGGCCTCTGTACCTTGAGGGCATCAAGACACATATGGCATCAGCAGAAGAAGCGGTAAAAAATGAAAATTCGCCCGCTCAACCGAATAGCGCTTCGGAAACCTCGAAATCTACACAGCCTGTTGCCGCAAATCCAGTAACTTCTCAGGGTCTGTAAAGGTAAATCGAAGTTTTTCGTGTTCATATTTAGCACATCGTACTACCTTAGCTGAGTATTAGTGTATATGAAACAGTTTGTGAGATAGCAACCATGTATATGGTTTTCTAAAGGTGGCGAAGCTTTAAAACTTCAGTGTATGTTCCTTTAATTAACTAAATCGACTTGCAAACCTAAGAACTGAAGCTCACAAAAATAAAAAGCTGTGTTTAAATTTTAAGGCATGCTGGCAAATGTACAGTACCCGGATAAAATAAAGATTTGCTTATTACTATTTATCTAGAGTCAAATTGTAGGTCTAATCGATAGTGTTTTACTTTATAAGCTAACTCTCTTTCTGTATCATGACCATGACTGCCTAGATTTTCTATCCCTGGGTATAGTGAACTATGCCCATAGGAAACTTGCAGCAGTTACCTGCTGCCCATAATTCTCTTCTTATTTCTTAGCCTTCTCTGGGAGAATAAGAGCCACACTGCCTGTAAGTGCTGCTCGTACAGTGATCCATCTAGGAATAGCATTAGTGAGTCTAGGGACCCAGACAGCCAAAATCATCGAGTCCTCGGACAAAAGAGTGAGTCCCATGCAGCATGTTAGCTCATTTTCCTGTGCCAGCATTGTTTTGTCAGCAGCTTTATAACCATGGCAATTTCCTCCGAAAACTATGTTCCAGGCTCTTCGGTCAAAGGACCTGGGCCGGGTTGTTTAAAGGCCTGATTAAGCTAACCACGGGTTAGCGAGAATGGGTATTTCAGGTATTGTAACTTTTTGGTGATGGTTGTTCTGTTCACATTTGTGTAGCCTCTCAGTTTTGACCGTAGTACTCTGAAGCTTCACCAAACGTTGTATAGGTGACACGCTTTGTTAAAACAAGAAAAACGTAATGAACTTTTGTGGCTGCTGATTTCAGTTAAGGTTTAACCTCTGGGTTTACGTTAACCGCTTTCGGAACCAAAACCCGGCCCTGGAGGTTAAAAAGTTGTCAGAAACGAACACGGGTTGCTGGTGAGGAGAAAAAAATCATCAAAATAACCATTCTCTTCAAGATTTTTTGCTTTTTTGGGGTTGAGGCAGCTCTTTATCGCTAATATGGTCACCATTTTGTGTTTACTGTGGAAAAATGCTCTCATGAGGTGGTGTGTTAGCACAAATTAATGACTGGATTCTGTATCTCCACATGTGTATACTGTTCTTGTGGTGAGGAAAATGGGGGTATTGGCCTGTAGATGTACACCACAAGAAAGCATAGTATAACCGATCACAATTTTACACCAGTCCATGCCGTGGTAAAAGGCACAAATTTGGCAAACACAATCAGTATGACATGCACTGCCTCATAGCATTATGTATATTATATGGAAGGGTGGGTGTATGTTGTAATACCGTCCAGCCTAACAAGGGTTTTCCTGTATTGCTGATTGCTTGTATCTTCTGTGACATGATATTTATTAACAATATTCCGTGAGCGCGCGTTTGGATATGAGATGATAGATAGCCAAAAGGCGAGTAGCAAGTTGGCTATAGTCATGTGTCTATATCCCAAAAAGCGCAAGTTTAATAATTGTTTGATTAACCCGCCCCCCAAAAGATAGAAAAACTAGACTACAATAAAAACCAAAAATGGCCCCCCAAAAATCACGCATACGCTCGCCATTTTGTTAGTCATGAGAAATCGCGCCATATACATGAAGGCTAAACCATGTATATAAAACACTCTTGAATTGCATTATCACAATGAATCCAGTTTTTAATAATTATTAATATAATTTATAGACATCAATCTAACTATGTGTTTCATTAAACAGCTTATAGGAACAAACTATATATGAAGTAACACTTTGGTGGTCATAGAAAGCATTGTGAAGTATTAGTCCAAATGGAGACTGGCTAGCAAGCTTTGTACAGTGGTTTATTGTCATATGATAATGTTGGGAGGTGTTTGTCTTTAAGACGGTCTTAAATGTATCCTTTAAATTGCAGGCTGCTGACAGTACACATTAAAATATTGGGAGCTTTGGATGGAAAAATTGAGAAAACCATATCTGGACACAATTGTAAGGATCTTGCCTCAATAATTCATCAAAGAGTAAAAATAATATGGTCACAGTTTAAGTTCCTTTTCTATTTTTCTTAAAAGCTAGTATTGAATTTTTGGATTAAGTTTTATCCACTACATGTATTAACTGACAAATCAGTATCACACAGTTGGACCCAGGTCTTTTCCATTGTATAAGCTCTAATTATATGGCCAGCTTCCTTTATGTGCCACTAAACCATTTCCTAGTGTGATGGCTAGATACTATGGATTTGAACTGTAATTCCAGGAAAAAAGACCAAATAAATAGGTTGGGTAATAGTCCATAATGTCGATCGTAGAATTGGTGTCAGTTTATAGTCTGATCATCTGTGTGTGTTAATAAGATATAATGTATCATCAATGTAGATACTCAAAGAAAAACTTAAATCCAGCTTGCCCCGTCAGGACAAGTAGCTCTAAACTTTTGCTTGGGCAAAGTCCGACACGCAGCGACTTTTATTAATTTAGTTGGCATATGGACTTGTGATTCCTGCCCATCAGTCCGTGAGAGTGAATGTTTCTTAGCCAGAAGTAGAAGCACTTGTCCTGAGACAACCGCGGACAGCACTTTTTAAGCCTCTTGAACAATCAGTTTTGTATATTTAGTCTGAATTGAACTACATGTAAGGCTCAATAGAAGACTTTAGTTTCCGTGTGGACAGTAATCTTGACTTTAGTGTAGTGTACCTAGGAGATGCTATGTGGTGTAGGAGGCCACAATATAATGTAGTAGATCACACTGTCTCACTTTGAGCAGCCATAGACCTGGAGTCATGAGTAAAGTTTATCTGTAATGTGTTCCCTTCCTCCTGTACTACAAACTAATTGAGGAACTCTGATTGTTATAACATTAAAGAAATGGAGAGATATGAGGAAATGGGGGAGGAAAAGTTACAACAGGACGTACTGCTGTAAACAGTACTGTTACTCTGCCCTAATTTTTGAGGCTTTTTTTTAGGGTATTGCAGATGTATCGTGGTCATCAGATTCAACGCTGCTTGTTCTGACACTTCAGAGTGATAGAAACTCTGAAAAATTTGGGATTTCGCCACAGTAAGTTTTATGGACAGCTTTCAACACCCTGACTTCTTACGAACTAAAATTAACAGGGTTCAGCTATAAACTTTTAGCCTAGTTTCAGTTTGAAAATTTCCGTCTCCATGATTGATCATTTTCTACTTGTATACAAGGTACAGTGTACTTTACTAATTGTCTGTGCATACAGAAATATTTTCACTTTCTCTGAAATAACAGTGGATTATCTGTTAAAGTTTATAAATACAATACAGTATTTATCATTGGGCAAGTGCTATGATGGTTGTCATTATTTTGTGGTAGGGAAAATGTTCTTAAGACACTCAAGGGACACGAGCAATTATGTGTTTTGTTGCTAACTTCACCCCTCAAGTCTAACCGCATTGTGTCGGGCTCCGTGAGTATTATTACATATAAGTTCCCACATATAATACTGTATTGCTATGTATTGATTTATTTAAAAAAATGGGGTTTTACATGCTATAAAAAGGATTACAACAGTGGAACTCAAGGAAAACAAAAAAATAGTTTTTTAAAATGGTGAGAATGCATGATTAGATGGGACCTTGTAGATTATGTTATGCCTGCCTCAAACTTTGGAAACTGCTTTGTTTTGTTGTACTAGTTGGATGAGGAGTGTACGCCTTTGGGATGTCAAGACGGGAACGTGCTCTAAAGACATTACCGCCCATTCAGATCCTGTTACAGCCAGTAAGGAGAAATTATTGTTCAATAATCTAATGTTTACTCATTGTTGGGCATACGCCTTAATTTTTATTTGTTTACAACAAGATTGCTAAAAAAGGTTCTTTTTTTATTGTAGTTCTTTCCACTTTTGTGACATTTGCCTCATAAGTTGTAAAACCATTTCTAAATAACAAACTACTGCAACATAACATAATTTAGTTTTCTATTAAGTACTGAAACTTTAGTTGTTTCTCATGCTTGTCCTTGCGGTTAGGCATTTGCAACATGAGTCGCCATAAAAAAAAATTGCACTGCATAGAGAGGTAGTCAGCTGTTGTAACACAGGTTGTTGCAGCCATCTGATTTTTATGTGGCTGGCCCTATCCGTTGTCAAAATGATGACACCGTGTAACGATGGGCTTTTTTGCCCGACGTATAATTGTTTATATCCGCTATGTAGGGGCTTTTATCACATATACAACCATTTATATATTAATCGCAGATACGCGTATTAATCCCGCGTATATGTGCCAAAATCAAATACACGTCTATACGCGGTGCTAAAAACCCATATATATGCGTACCTGTCAAAGCCCACGTATACGCGTGCAAAAATGTGCGTATACGCGGGGTTCAGAAATCAGACGTTGGTATAAGCTGGCACGAAAAGTGCCTCCAACGGAATAGTCTCTATGTATGGTGGCAATGAAAAGTGCCTTTCGCAATGCAAACATGGCTTCCTCTCTAGCTCTTGTAGTGATATGTATCTTGTCAACTAGTTCTTACAGTTCTCCCACAACGGATCTTCTGGAGACGGTTTCTCGTCTATTAAGGGATTGCTCCAGGTTTTATCCACACGCCGATCGAAACATGGCTGAAAACTTGGTAGTCCGCCTTCAGGTAGCTGTCGATTCAGTTCGTCGTTTGGTAGAGTCGTTGGCCCCAGACGATCAAGGAAATGATGTCAGAATACCAGAGCTTGAATCACTGTTGAGGCAACTTCAATACTTATTAAACAGATGGGAGATGTTGGCAATAAGAGCAAGTTCTTGCACGACAGTTCGCCCCATATAAAGGACTTTGCCAGGTTTGTCTGGTCCTATAAATCAAAGAGCGGGTCGTCCGGCCTACGAAATTTCTATACATCAGTTGGAGTCACTAAGAAACAGAATGAGATTTAATTGGTCCCAGATATCAAGAATGTTATTAGTTTCTAGAACTACTCTTTGGCGAAGAATTAGAAACCTGGAGTCATTTCCAGTCGACATCATTATACAGCCATCACGGATTCAGAATTAGATGAATATTAAATTCGAGGTTTAAGACAACGATTTCCAAATTCTGGTATCAGTATGATGCTGGGACATTTGCGAAGTAGAAATATTTTGTGCAGCGTCAGCATGTTAGGGAAAGTTTGGTTCGAACTGACCCTGCAGGGAGTGCAATGAGGTGGTTTAACACTATCACAAGGCGTGTTTACAGTGTTCGAGGACCTAATTCTCTCTGGCACATTGATGGACTGCATTGTCTCATCCGTTGGAGGTTCGTCATACATGGAGGTATCGATGGGTTTTCCAGACTTATAGTGTATTTAAGTTGTGCTACAAATAACTATGCCTCGACTGTGCTTGCCCTCTTCTTAGCAGCTGTGCAGAGATATGGATGGTCCTCTAGAGTACGTTCAGACAAAAGGGGATGAAAATCTAGACGTAGCAAGAGCTATGCTAAGGCACAGAGGGTTGAACAGGGGAAGCATGATTGCTGGACTCTCTGTACACAATCAAAGGATTGAGCGACTGTGGAGAGATGTCTTTAATAGGAGTTGGTCACTTCTTCTACACTCTGTTTTACCAAATGGAAGAAAATGGTATCCTGGAATCAACAAGCGTCATAGATCTGTTCTGTTTACATTACATATTTCTTCCAAGATACATATTTCTTCTTATGCAAGCACACCAGAATTAAGGTACATTATGTCATGTTAAAATCAAAACCAAAATAACAAATGGAAACATGTATGCTGTACATGTAGTGAATAGGCCTCTGACAAAGAATTAAATTCAAGCTCTGGTATTCTGACATCATTTCCTTGATCGTCTGGGGCCAACGACTCTACCAAACGACGAACTGAATCGACAGCTACCTGAAGGCGGACTACCCACGTACACGATGTCATAATTTTGAAATGGATGGCCAACCATAGATTTTTTGAGTTTTAATGATAACTTTTGCATACTTTTAATGAGTGCTTTTTCGTTCATGTATGACTACTATTTCAGGTTCATTTCAACAGAGATGGTGCTCTGATTGTATCAAGCAGTTATGATGGCCTTTGGTAGGTTTACTGCTCGACGTGTATGGCTTGTTTTGTTGTTACAGTGTTATTTCTCTTCACCCATCTCCTTCATGTCAAGTGATGCATAGGGCTTCTATACTCTGCTGCCAAGAGCTTTGTCGGGCAGTGCAATGTGCACCTTGCTCTAGGTTACGATGTTATTTATTTCACATTTAATTTACTTTTTACTTGTTCTCGTTAGTCGCATTTGGGATACAGCTTCTGGACAATGCCCTCAAGACTCTAATAGGTTAGTCCCTCGATATTGAGGATGCTGTATACAGTCAAATCATTAAACAAATAATGACTTAAACAAACTTACTTTTCTCATTTCAGATGATGACAATCCACCAGTGTCATTTGTGAAATTTTCTCCTAATGGAAAGTACATATTGGCAGCAACGTTAGACAAGTGAGTTTGCCTAAATTTTGTTCTGTCGTATATGTAATAATTATTGTTGATGGTAGGTACAAAAGGTCATTACAGTAACTTGACTCATATTTGCAATGAAATTTTCTTTCCAGCACCCTGAAACTTTGGGATTACAGCAAAGGAAAATGTCTGAAGACTTACACTGGTCACAAGAATGAAAAATACTGTATATTTGCCAATTTCTCTGTTACAGGAGGCAAGGTTTGGCAGCATAAATTTGTTGTTTATTTAATGTTTATTTAATTTGTTTTTATTACCTTTTGGTTTACATATAAAAAACAAAAATTTCAACTGGCCTCATGCAATCCCCAATTTTTTCTAGTGCTAACACTGAGAACAGAGTATACATGTATTCCGGCCCACAAGAGTTAATTTTTTTCAATTTCCAGCCTCAGTGTACAATGTACCAGTGCTGCATGGTTCAATATTGTATTTCACTGTTCTTGTACCCTTAATATCTACCAAGGTGACCTAAAAGTGCCCACATCGTCAAAATTTTTATTTTCCCATCTGATTCCATATTCCTTGCAATGAAATTTGGGGAAAAAAATTTTTGATTTGGATAAAAATTGATTTTTTATGAGGTTTTAAAAACCTGAAAATCCTATTTTATTGCGGTCTACCCGTGCCGCTGATCACATCATCGACGTGCTCAGATTTGTGACGTAGATTAAGGAACACGTGACTTCAGGCTTGACTTATCTTGCTTGTTTTACCTCTGTAAATTTAGCTTCGCAGTCTATGCAAAATGCTCCTTTCCAGCATTTTGTGTGAACTACTAAGTTTAATTTAAAGACGTAAACAAGCGGATAAGTCAAGCCTGAAGTCACGTGTTCCTTAATCTACGTCACAACTCATTCCAAATCAGGGTAAGACTGGTGCGAATGATGGACCAAAATGGCAGCAAATTTGAACGTTTTTAAAACTTCTAATAACGATCGCATTTTATCCAAATCACATTTTTCTTTTGTAGAAGTTCATTGGGTGATATAGAAATATAATGATATGGGCACTTTAATAAATCACCACTTTCTCTATCGGGCCTCATAGCTCAGTCCTTATTGTAATGGCAGTCTGGATCTGGCTGAGGTCAGCAGAATTTTTATTTTGATTCCTCGTGTAGTCTTCACTTTCCATCTAGGGCTAACACTCAGATGGGAATTTCTGGGCTGTTGTTCTGCACATTAAAATAGTTTGAAGATATTTCTAATATCAGTAATTCCACTTTTACAGTAGTATCCTATTGTAAGTAGTTCTGTTGTTACATGGTACTTTAGCAGCAATTTACTTAATCGTTAATTTTATTGTTAGTAGAAGACTGGTTGAGCTTGTCTTTACCTTAGTTTTGACTTTAATGTTGTAGTGGATAGTGTCTGGGTCCGAAGACAATATGGTGTATATATGGAACCTGCAATCCAAGGAAGTGGTACAGAAGCTAGAGGGGCATAGTGGTACGTTATTTCACTAACTTGGATTAAAATAAAATAACTACCCTTCTTGACAATATCAACAGGCAAAGGACCCCCTTCAAAAGGCAAGGTGTGAAAAATTATATGATTTGGGAGGAGTTAGGCTGAGTGTCAGGCTTTTCTTACTTGCTGGGTAGGAGAAGGAAGCACCCAGTATTAAGCTTTTCTTACTCGTGGGGTGGGAGAAGGAAACACCTGGTATCAGGCTTTTCTTACTTGGGGGTAGGAGAAGGAAGCACCCGGCATCAGGCTTTTCCTTTGTGGGGTAGGAGAAGGAAGCACCCGGTATCAGGCTTTTCTTACTCATGGGGTAGGAGAAAGAAGCACCTGGCATCAGGCTTTTCTCACTTGTGGGGGAGGAGAAGGAGTCACCCAGCATCAGGCTTTTTTTAAATGTGTGTTAAGAGAAGGGAGCACCAGGTATCAGGCTTTTCTCACTCGTGGTGTCGGAAAAGGAAGTTGTTCTCTAATCACTCTGCAGTGAAACAAGAACAAATCATTTTCATGCTAAACATCATAAGACGCAGACAAGGATCAGGAAAAAGGCATCTCGTTTAATGATAGCTAGACTAGGAATACATGCATGGGCAATGTCAAAGTATAACCATTTATAGGATAACCAATATAACTACAAAATAACCGGACATAGAAATTACGTCAAAACGTCTTGAATAAGTACATAGATTTCTAAATATCTCTACATTTCCATAATTAAACTGATTCAGTTGTACGTAAAAATTACCGGCAAAAGTAAAAGAAAATTGACAGAAATATAACGAGAGATGCCGTCGAGTGATCTTGAACTGCAAAAGAATGCCTATATATACCGAAACACGAATAGTCACATGCTCTATCAAATGCGAAAAGCAATGCAAACTGTGAATACCGAACACCCGAAATAACACTGCAAAGACGCGTGCATTCCATAACGCGAGAAAATACATCACCTGGTATCAGGCTTTTTCTTACTTGTGGCATAGGAGAAGGAAGCCCCCTACACTCTTGCTAGGAAAGGCCTGATACTCAGGTTAGGGATTAGTTAACCGACTCAGTTCTTGTTATTCTCTTGTGCCAGACTAACTTCAGTGAATGAAACTGATTTAATACCAGTTGAAATTTGGTGTGAAGAAAAAAGTGTGCTGTCCGTGTAAGCTGCCATTCTATTGATGTTCCATGTCAGGAGGGAATCTTTTCTTGATTAGAGTACAAGTCATCTACGCCTTGAGCATCCTTGTACCATATCACGGAAAAAGAGTTTGTTTCCAAAATGCATCTTTTCCCAATAGAGTAATAGAACTCCCAGGAACCTGGTCACCAACGCACCACAAAAATCTTCTTAATGGGGTGGCATGTTTCAAAGAAACATGCTTTGTTTTGTAACAGTTTCCATCTTCTAAAACTGTCAGTTTGTCTTTTAGATGTGGTCCTTTGTTCTGCATGCCATCCGACAGAAAATATCATAGCATCTGGTGCTCTGGAAAGTGACAAAACCATAAAGATCTGGAAATCTGATTCATAGCAGAAGCTACATAAGCTTCTGAACCTTCTTGTATTATGGTTATTAGGTTGTGTACAGCTTTACAAGTTTATAAACTTCTCATAGTTTCATTTTATGCCTAGAGCTGTCGCTGTTATTTTACACAGTAGCTGTGGATTATTAAGTTGTTTTAGTTTGCACTATGTGTTGGCAAGTTCCTTTTGTACTTGGGCAGGAATTTCTTCTTGTACTGCCTTAGTCCTCTTTAGCGAGGAGAAAGGTGAAACAAGCTAGATGTTTCTAATGACCATCATCAAACAAAAATCAATCAAAGTTGATCGCTACTGGCCAATTGCAACAGATAATAGTAATGTTGGCCCCCTCTAATTTGAACTTGCTTATTTCACACTCAAAACCATAACTTTCCCTTGTCTTTTCCCTTCAGTTATTTACTATTGGCTCTTTTGAACTCCTTTTCTGCTTTTTGTTTCCCCTGAGAGTTCAAAATAGTGGGCTTCAACTTTATCACAATAAACAATCATGGTTTAAAGTTAAATTGTGCACACAAAGCAAAATGCAGGAAAGTAGATGAAAGCTGGGTTGCTGCATTACTCCTGACTGGTTCAAACACCTGCTCAAGATTTCCTGGCCATAATGAGAACTAAGCAAACAGAAAACTAAACCATGGAGTTTAATGTGATTCACTTTTGGCATATAATCAGAAAACGACTTTCAAAACCCCTAAAACTGCAAAGGATAACCTTTTTGAGAATTTCTAATTTTATTCCCAATTGATTGATTCAATTGCTTGTCTTACATAGGGCTGCTGGAGTTGTCACACAATCTTTCATGTACATGTATTTTGAGAATCATAAGGAATGTGTGACAATCCCAAAGTGAAAGAGTGTCTGCACAGCAGTAAGTCTGTGGTGACCTCAGTGTAAGTACTTAACACACTGCAGTCCAATCCATATCCTTCAAACCACATGCACTTTCTCTTTTTTCCTCCATAAACTTCTTTTTTCTCCTTAGGTTTTCTGTAACTAACTCAATCAGATTGACCACAAGAATTAAGCACTTGACCATCATTCTTAGAAATCACTTCCTGTTCTCCCAGGAAGAACACTATTAATGTACAAAATTGATTTGGAAATTGTGGTGTTTATTCATCTTGGGACTTGAATGGTAACATTTAAACGGCCCTAGTCAGCCACACCTTTGTTTTTGTTTACATGCGAGAATTTGGCTATTATATTTTATTCGGAGCATGCTGAAACGAAGAAAAATCACTGTGAAACTACTCAAGATAATTAAACATACCTTCAGGAACACAGCTTACAGTAAAACAAGAACTTGCTTCACCATGCTATATCAATAATTTCGATGTCATAGAAAATAGCGGAGGCTGACTAGGGTCCTATAATATTATTTTTTGCACTGAAACAAGCTTGTTCATTCTTTTGAACTTTTGTGTACTGTAGCCTTACCCTTTCCAAGGTCTTGTATTATATACATCACATTAAAATATAGATAGGACCCTGCGCGCGCTCTGATTGGTCAAAAACCTATGTTTTATCAGAGTATAAAACGTAGAAAAAGCGTGTTTTATTGTTTTCCGCACATAAAATCTATATTTTACAGCAAAGGAAGAAGCCTAAGCCGTGTATATTACACTGTGATAAGACGCTCCGGTCATTTGAGAACACTTGAGAAATGTAGAAAACACTCGCCTGCGGCTCGTGTTTTCTACATTTCCCTCGTGTTCTCAAATGACCATCGTGTTTTATCGTAGTGTAATACACGGCTTAGGCTTCTTTATTTGTTAATTAATATTATTAACATACTTGTTTTTCAAACAGAACAGAGTTTCTAGTTCAAATTGAGACTTGTAATATTGTAATAGATTGAAGACGATAAAAATAAAAATGAACTGAAATAAAACATCTTATGTTGCTTATTTGTTCTCAGTCCCTTTAGTTTGATTTGAACTTTCTCAATGGTGTTAACTCTCCAATTTGAACTCATTTGCCTGACCTCGGCTTGCAGGTCCTGCATAGACAGGTCAGTGAAAACAAGGTTATAATACCAAGGCCTATTCATATGACATAAGTTGTTAACCGGTCATTTACCCTGCAAGTCAATAGCAAAGCGCGCGAAGTCTAAAAATAATATTATAGGACCCTAGTCAGCCTCCGCTATTTTCTATGACATCGAAATTATTGATATAGCATGGTGAAGCAAGTTCTTGTTTTACTGTAAGCTGTGTTCCTGAAGGTATGTTTAATTATCTTGAGTAGTTTCACAGTGATTTTTCTTCGTTTCAGCATGCTCCGAATAAAATATAATAGCCAAATTCTCGCATGTAAACAAAAACAAAGGTGTGGCTGACTAGGGCCGTTTAAATGTTACCATTCAAGTCCCAAGATGAATAAACACCACAATTTCCAAATCAATTTTGTACATTAATAGTGTTCTTCCTGGGAGAACAGGAAGTGATTTCTAAGAATGATGGTCAAGTGCTTAATTCTTGTGGTCAATCTGATTGAGTTAGTTACAGAAAACCTAAGGAGAAAAAAGAAGTTTATGGAGGAAAAAAGAGAAAGTGCATGTGGTTTGAAGGATATGGATTGGACTGCAGTGTGTTAAGTACTTACACTGAGGTCACCACAGACTTACTGCTGTGCAGACACTCTTTCACTTTGGGATTGTCACACATTCCTTATGATTCTCAAAATACATGTACATGAAAGATTGTGTGACAACTCCAGCAGCCCTATGTAAGACAAGCAATTGAATCAATCAATTGGGAATAAAATTAGAAATTCTCAAAAAGGTTATCCTTTGCAGTTTTAGGGGTTTTGAAAGTCGTTTTCTGATTATATGCCAAAAGTGAATCACATTAAACTCCATGGTTTAGTTTTCTGTTTGCTTAGTTCTCATTATGGCCAGGAAATCTTGAGCAGGTGTTTGAACCAGTCAGGAGTAATGCAGCAACCCAGCTTTCATCTACTTTCCTGCATTTTGCTTTGTGTGCACAATTTAACTTTAAACCATGATTGTTTATTGTGATAAAGTTGAAGCCCACTATTTTGAACTCTCAGGGGAAACAAAAAGCAGAAAAGGAGTTCAAAAGAGCCAATAGTAAATAACTGAAGGGAAAAGACAAGGGAAAGTTATGGTTTTGAGTGTGAAATAAGCAAGTTCAAATTAGAGGGGGCCAACATTACTATTATCTGTTGCAATTGGCCAGTAGCGATCAACTTTGATTGATTTTTGTTTGATGATGGTCATTAGAAACATCTAGCTTGTTTCACCTTTCTCCTCGCTAAAGAGGACTAAGGCAGTACAAGAAGAAATTCCTGCCCAAGTACAAAAGGAACTTGCCAACACATAGTGCAAACTAAAACAACTTAATAATCCACAGCTACTGTGTAAAATAACAGCGACAGCTCTAGGCATAAAATGAAACTATGAGAAGTTTATAAACTTGTAAAGCTGTACACAACCTAATAACCATAATACAAGAAGGTTCAGAAGCTTATGTAGCTTCTGCTATGAATCAGATTTCCAGATCTTTATGGTTTTGTCACTTTCCAGAGCACCAGATGCTATGATATTTTCTGTCGGATGGCATGCAGAACAAAGGACCACATCTAAAAGACAAACTGACAGTTTTAGAAGATGGAAACTGTTACAAAACAAAGCATGTTTCTTTGAAACATGCCACCCCATTAAGAAGATTTTTGTGGTGCGTTGGTGACCAGGTTCCTGGGAGTTCTATTACTCTATTGGGAAAAGATGCATTTTGGAAACAAACTCTTTTTCCGTGATATGGTACAAGGATGCTCAAGGCGTAGATGACTTGTACTCTAATCAAGAAAAGATTCCCTCCTGACATGGAACATCAATAGAATGGCAGCTTACACGGACAGCACACTTTTTTCTTCACACCAAATTTCAACTGGTATTAAATCAGTTTCATTCACTGAAGTTAGTCTGGCACAAGAGAATAACAAGAACTGAGTCGGTTAACTAATCCCTAACCTGAGTATCAGGCCTTTCCTAGCAAGAGTGTAGGGGGCTTCCTTCTCCTATGCCACAAGTAAGAAAAAGCCTGATACCAGGTGATGTATTTTCTCGCGTTATGGAATGCACGCGTCTTTGCAGTGTTATTTCGGGTGTTCGGTATTCACAGTTTGCATTGCTTTTCGCATTTGATAGAGCATGTGACTATTCGTGTTTCGGTATATATAGGCATTCTTTTGCAGTTCAAGATCACTCGACGGCATCTCTCGTTATATTTCTGTCAATTTTCTTTTACTTTTGCCGGTAATTTTTACGTACAACTGAATCAGTTTAATTATGGAAATGTAGAGATATTTAGAAATCTATGTACTTATTCAAGACGTTTTGACGTAATTTCTATGTCCGGTTATTTTGTAGTTATATTGGTTATCCTATAAATGGTTATACTTTGACATTGCCCATGCATGTATTCCTAGTCTAGCTATCATTAAACGAGATGCCTTTTTCCTGATCCTTGTCTGCGTCTTATGATGTTTAGCATGAAAATGATTTGTTCTTGTTTCACTGCAGAGTGATTAGAGAACAACTTCCTTTTCCGACACCACGAGTGAGAAAAGCCTGATACCTGGTGCTCCCTTCTCTTAACACACATTTAAAAAAAGCCTGATGCTGGGTGACTCCTTCTCCTCCCCCACAAGTGAGAAAAGCCTGATGCCAGGTGCTTCTTTCTCCTACCCCATGAGTAAGAAAAGCCTGATACCGGGTGCTTCCTTCTCCTACCCCACAAAGGAAAAGCCTGATGCCGGGTGCTTCCTTCTCCTACCCCCAAGTAAGAAAAGCCTGATACCAGGTGTTTCCTTCTCCCACCCCACGAGTAAGAAAAGCTTAATACTGGGTGCTTCCTTCTCCTACCCAGCAAGTAAGAAAAGCCTGACACTCAGCCTAACTCCTCCCAAATCATATAATTTTTCACACCTTGCCTTTTGAAGGGGGTCCTTTGCCTGTTGATATTGTCAAGAAGGGTAGTTATTTTATTTTAATCCAAGTTAGTGAAATAACGTACCACTATGCCCCTCTAGCTTCTGTACCACTTCCTTGGATTGCAGGTTCCATATATACACCATATTGTCTTCGGACCCAGACACTATCCACTACAACATTAAAGTCAAAACTAAGGTAAAGACAAGCTCAACCAGTCTTCTACTAACAATAAAATTAACGATTAAGTAAATTGCTGCTAAAGTACCATGTAACAACAGAACTACTTACAATAGGATACTACTGTAAAAGTGGAATTACTGATATTAGAAATATCTTCAAACTATTTTAATGTGCAGAACAACAGCCCAGAAATTCCCATCTGAGTGTTAGCCCTAGATGGAAAGTGAAGACTACACGAGGAATCAAAATAAAAATTCTGCTGACCTCAGCCAGATCCAGACTGCCATTACAATAAGGACTGAGCTATGAGGCCCGATAGAGAAAGTGGTGATTTATTAAAGTGCCCATATCATTATATTTCTATATCACCCAATGAACTTCTACAAAAGAAAAATGTGATTTGGATAAAATGCGATCGTTATTAGAAGTTTTAAAAACGTTCAAATTTGCTGCCATTTTGGTCCATCATTCGCACCAGTCTTACCCTGATTTGGAATGAGTTGTGACGTAGATTAAGGAACACGTGACTTCAGGCTTGACTTATCCGCTTGTTTACGTCTTTAAATTAAACTTAGTAGTTCACACAAAATGCTGGAAAGGAGCATTTTGCATAGACTGCGAAGCTAAATTTACAGAGGTAAAACAAGCAAGATAAGTCAAGCCTGAAGTCACGTGTTCCTTAATCTACGTCACAAATCTGAGCACGTCGATGATGTGATCAGCGGCACGGGTAGACCGCAATAAAATAGGATTTTCAGGTTTTTAAAACCTCATAAAAAATCAATTTTTATCCAAATCAAAAATTTTTTTCCCCAAATTTCATTGCAAGGAATATGGAATCAGATGGGAAAATAAAAATTTTGACGATGTGGGCACTTTTAGGTCACCTTGGTAGATATTAAGGGTACAAGAACAGTGAAATACAATATTGAACCATGCAGCACTGGTACATTGTACACTGAGGCTGGAAATTGAAAAAAATTAACTCTTGTGGGCCGGAATACATGTATACTCTGTTCTCAGTGTTAGCACTAGAAAAAATTGGGGATTGCATGAGGCCAGTTGAAATTTTTGTTTTTTATATGTAAACCAAAAGGTAATAAAAACAAATTAAATAAACATTAAATAAACAACAAATTTATGCTGCCAAACCTTGCCTCCTGTAACAGAGAAATTGGCAAATATACAGTATTTTTCATTCTTGTGACCAGTGTAAGTCTTCAGACATTTTCCTTTGCTGTAATCCCAAAGTTTCAGGGTGCTGGAAAGAAAATTTCATTGCAAATATGAGTCAAGTTACTGTAATGACCTTTTGTACCTTACCATCAACAATAATTATTACATATACGACAGAACAAAATTTAGGCAAACTCACTTGTCTAACGTTGCTGCCAATATGTACTTTCCATTAGGAGAAAATTTCACAAATGACACTGGTGGATTGTCATCATCTGAAATGAGAAAAGTAAGTTTGTTTAAGTCATTATTTGTTTAATGATTTGACTGTATACAGCATCCTCAATATCGAGGGACTAACCTATTAGAGTCTTGAGGCATTGTCCAGAAGCTGTATCCCAAATGCGACTAACGAGAACAAGTAAAAAGTAAATTAAATGTGAAATAAATAACATCGTAACCTAGAGCAAGGTGCACATTGCACTGCCCGACAAAGCTCTTGGCAGCAGAGTATAGAAGCCCTATGCATCACTTGACATGAAGGAGATGGGTGAAGAGAAATAACACTGTAACAACAAAACAAGCCATACACGTCGAGCAGTAAACCTACCAAAGGCCATCATAACTGCTTGATACAATCAGAGCACCATCTCTGTTGAAATGAACCTGAAATAGTAGTCATACATGAACGAAAAAAGCACTCATTAAAAGTATGCAAAAGTTATCATTAAAACTCATAAAATCTATGGTTGGCCATCCATTTCAAAATTATGACATCGTGTACGTGGGTAGTCCGCCTTCAGGTAGCTGTCGATTCAGTTCGTCGTTTGGTAGAGTCGTTGGCCCCAGACGATCAAGGAAATGATGTCAGAATACCAGAGCTTGAATTTAATTCTTTGTCAGAGGCCTATTCACTACATGTACAGCATACATGTTTCCATTTGTTATTTTGGTTTTGATTTTAACATGACATAATGTACCTTAATTCTGGTGTGCTTGCATAAGAAGAAATATGTATCTTGGAAGAAATATGTAATGTAAACAGAACAGATCTATGACGCTTGTTGATTCCAGGATACCATTTTCTTCCATTTGGTAAAACAGAGTGTAGAAGAAGTGACCAACTCCTATTAAAGACATCTCTCCACAGTCGCTCAATCCTTTGATTGTGTACAGAGAGTCCAGCAATCATGCTTCCCCTGTTCAACCCTCTGTGCCTTAGCATAGCTCTTGCTACGTCTAGATTTTCATCCCCTTTTGTCTGAACGTACTCTAGAGGACCATCCATATCTCTGCACAGCTGCTAAGAAGAGGGCAAGCACAGTCGAGGCATAGTTATTTGTAGCACAACTTAAATACACTATAAGTCTGGAAAACCCATCGATACCTCCATGTATGACGAACCTCCAACGGATGAGACAATGCAGTCCATCAATGTGCCAGAGAGAATTAGGTCCTCGAACACTGTAAACACGCCTTGTGATAGTGTTAAACCACCTCATTGCACTCCCTGCAGGGTCAGTTCGAACCAAACTTTCCCTAACATGCTGACGCTGCACAAAAATATTTCTACTTCGCAAATGTCCCAGCATCATACTGATACCAGAATTTGGAAATCCTTGTCTTAAACCTCGAATTATTATTCATCTAATTCTGAATCCGTGATGGCTGTATAATGATGTCGACTGGAAATGACTCCAGGTTTCTAATTCTTCGCCAAAGAGTAGTTCTAGAAACTAATAACATTCTTGATATCTGGGACCAATTAAATCTCATTCTGTTTCTTAGTGACTCCAACTGATGTATAGAAATTTCGTAGGCCGGACGACCCGCTCTTTGATTTATAGGACCTGACAAACCTGGCAAAGTCCTTTATATGGGGCGAACTGTCGTGCAAGAACTTGCTCTTATTGCCAACATCTCCCATCTGTTTAATAAGTATTGAAGTTGCCTCAACAGTGATTCAAGCTCTGGTATTCTGACATCATTTCCTTGATCGTCTGGGGCCAACGACTCTACCAAACGACGAACTGAATCGACAGCTACCTGAAGGCGGACTACCAAGTTTTCAGCCATGTTTCGATCGGCGTGTGGATAAAACCTGGAGCAATCCCTTAATAGACGAGAAACCGTCTCCAGAAGATCCGTTGTGGGAGAACTGTAAGAACTAGTTGACAAGATACATATCACTACAAGAGCTAGAGAGGAAGCCATGTTTGCATTGCGAAAGGCACTTTTCATTGCCACCATACATAGAGACTATTCCGTTGGAGGCACTTTTCGTGCCAGCTTATACCAACTCTGATTTCTGAATCCCGCGTATACGCACATTTTTGCACGCGTATACGTGGGCTTTGACAGGTACACATATATTACGGGGTTTTCCTAGCACCGCGTAAATAGACGTGCTTTTGATTTTGGCACATATACGCGGGATTAATACGCGTATCTGCGATTAATATATAAATGGTTGTATATTGGATAAAAGCCCCTACATAGCGGATATATACAATTATACGTCGGGCAAAAAAGCCCATCGTTACACGGTGTCATCATTTTGTCAACGGATTGGGCCAGCCACATAAAAATCAGATGGCTGCAACAACCTGTTGTACAACAGCTGACTACCTCTCTATGCAGTGCAATTTTTTTTTATGGCGACTCATGTTGCAAATGCCTAACCGCTAGGACAAGCATGAGAAACAACTAAAGTTTCAGTACTTAATAGAAAACTAAATTATGTTATGTTGCAGTAGTTTGTTATTTAGAAATGGTTTTACAACTTATGAGGCAAATGTCACAAAAGTGGAAAGAACTACAATAAAAATAGAACCTTTTTTAGCAATCTTGTTGTAAACAAATAAAAATTAAGGCGTATGCCCAACAATGAGTAAACATTAGATTATTGAACAATAATTTCTCCTTACTGGCTGTAACAGGATCTGAATGGGCGGTAATGTCTTTAGAGCACGTTCCCGTCTTGACATCCCAAAGGCGTACACTCCTCATCCAACTAGTACAACAAAACAAAGCAGTTTCCAAAGTTTGAGGCAGGCATAACATAATCTACAAGGTCCCATCTAATCATGCATTCTCACCATTTTAAAAAACTATTTTTTTGTTTTCCTTGAGTTCCACTGTTGTAATCCTTTTTATAGCATGTAAAACCCCATTTTTTTAAATAAATCTATACATAGCAATACAGTATTATATGTGGGTACTTATATGTAATAATACTCACGGAGCCCGACACAATGCGGTTAGACTTGAGGGGTGAAGTTAGCAACAAAACACATAATTGCTCGTGTCCCTTGAGTGTCTTAAGAACATTTTCCCTACCACAAAATAATGACAACCATCATAGCACTTGCCCAATGATAAATACTGTATTGTATTTTTAAACTTTAACAGATAATCCTCTGTTATTTCAGAGAAAGTGAAAATATTTCTGTATGCACAGACAATTAGTAAAGTACACTGTACCTTGTATACAAGTAGAAAATGATCAATCATGGAGACGGAAATTTTCAAACTGAATCTAGGCTAAAAGTTTATAGCTGAACCCTGTTAATTTTAGTTCGTAAGAAGTCAGGGGTTTGAAAGCTGTTCCTAAAACTTACTGTGGCGAAATCCCAAATTTTTCAGAGTTCTTATCACTCTGATGTGTCTGTACAAGCAGCGTTGAATCTGATGACCACGATACATCTGCAATACCCTTAAAAAAAGCCTCAATAATTAGGGCAGAGTACAAGTACTGTTTACAGCAGTACGTCCTGTTGTAATCTTTCCTCCCCCATTTCCTCTTATCTCTCCATTTCTTTAATGTTATAACAATCAGAGTTCCTCAATTAGTTTGTACTACAGGAGGAAGGGAACACATTACAGATAAACTTTACTCATGACTCCAGGTCTATGGCTGCTCAAAGTGTGACAGTGTGATCTACTACATTATATTGTGGCCTCCTCAACCACATTGCATCTCCTAGGTACACTACACTAAAGTCAAGATTACTGTCCACACGGAAACTAAAGTCTTCTATTGAGCCTTACATGTATTTCAATTCAGACTAAATATACAAAACTGATTGTTCAAGAGGCTTAAAAAGTGCTGTCCGCGGTTGTCTCAGGACAAGTGCTTCTACTTCTGGCTAAGAAACATTCACTCTCACGGACTGATGGGCAGGAATCACAAGTCCATATGCCAACTAAATTAATAAAAGTCGCTGCGTGTCGGACTTTGCCCAAGCAAAAGTTTAGAGCTACTTGTCCTGACGGGGCAAGCTGGATTTAAGTTTTTCTTTGAGTATCTACATTGATGATACATTATATCTTATTAACACACACAGATGATCAGACTATAAACTGACACCAATTCTACGATCGACATTATGGACTATTACCCAACCTATTTATTTGGTCTTTTTTCCTGGAATTACAGTTCAAATCCATAGTATCTAGCCATCACACTAGGAAATGGTTTAGTGGCACATAAAGGAAGCTGGCCATATAATTAGAGCTTATACAATGGAAAAGACCTGGGTCCAACTGTGTGATACTGATTTGTCAGTTAATACATGTAGTGGATAAAACTTAATCCAAAAATTCAATACTAGCTTTTAAGAAAAATAGAAAAGGAACTTAAACTGTGACCATATTATTTTTACTCTTTGATGAATTATTGAGGCAAGATCCTTACAATTGTGTCCAGATATGGTTTTCTCAATTTTTCCATCCAAAGCTCCCAATATTTTAATGTGTACTGTCAGCAGCCTGCAATTTAAAGGATACATTTAAGACCGTCTTAAAGACAAACACCTCCCAACATTATCATATGACAATAAACCACTGTACAAAGCTTGCTAGCCAGTCTCCATTTGGACTAATACTTCACAATGCTTTCTATGACCACCAAAGTGTTACTTCATATATAGTTTGTTCCTATAAGCTGTTTAATGAAACACATAGTTAGATTGATGTCTATAAATTATATTAATAATTATTAAAAACTGGATTCATTGTGATAATGCAATTCAAGAGTGTTTTATATACATGGTTTAGCCTTCATGTATATGGCGCGATTTCTCATGACTAACAAAATGGCGAGCGTATGCGTGATTTTTGGGGGGCCATTTTTGGTTTTTATTGTAGTCTAGTTTTTCTATCTTTTGGGGGGCGGGTTAATCAAACAATTATTAAACTTGCGCTTTTTGGGATATAGACACATGACTATAGCCAACTTGCTACTCGCCTTTTGGCTATCTATCATCTCATATCCAAACGCGCGCTCACGGAATATTGTTAATAAATATCATGTCACAGAAGATACAAGCAATCAGCAATACAGGAAAACCCTTGTTAGGCTTGACGGTATTACACCACCCTTCCATAATTATTGCTTGAGCAGTGCATGTCATACTGATTGTTTTGCCAATTTTTGCTTTTTCCACGGCATGGACTGGTGTGAAAAATTGTTACTGTTATACTTGCTTTTATTGTGGTGTAACACTATATCATGCCATACCCATTCTTCCCACCCATAGAACACTATAACATGTGAGTAAGAGCCGGCATTCATTTTGCTAACATCCACATCATGAGAGCATTTTCCACATTAAACAAAAATGGTGCCATATTAGCGATATAAAGACGCTCCTTACATCCCCCAAAAAGCAAAAATTCTGAGAGAATGGTTATGTTGGAATGATTTTTTCTCCTCCAGCAACTCGTTCGTTTCTGACAAATTTTTTACCTCCGGGGCCGGTGTTGTTTCGTGAAAAGCCGGTTAACGTAAACCCAGGGTTAAACCTTAACTGAAATCTGCACCCACAAAAGCATTACGTTTTTCTTGTTTTAAAAATGCTGGTCAGCCTCTACAATGTTTTGGTGAAGCTCAGATTACTATAGGTCAACACTGTAGAGGGCTAACACAATTGTTAACAGAAAACCTCACAAAAAGTTACATACTGAAATAAAAATTCTCGCTAACCCTGTTAGCTTAATCAGGCTTTCTAAACAACCCGGCCCAGGTCTTTGACCGAAGAGCCTGGAAAATAGTTTCGAGGAAATTGCCATGGTTATAAGCTGCTGACAAAACAATTCGGCACAGGAAATGAGCTAAAATGCTGCATGGGACTCACTCTTTTGTCCGACTCGGATGATTTTGGCTGTCTGGGTCCCTAGACTCACTAATGCTATTCCTGATGGATCACTCGTACAGCAGCACTTACAGGCGTGTGGCTCTGATTCTCCAAAGGGCTAAGAAATAAAGAGAGAGAATTATGTGGCAGCAGGTAACTGCTGCAAAGTTTCCTAGGGCATAGTCACTATACCCAGGGATAGCGAAATCTAGGCAGTCATGGTCATGATACAGAAAGAGAGTTAGCTATAAAGTAAAACACTATCGATTGACCTACAATTTGACTCTAGATAAATAGTATATGCATATCTTTTATTTTATCCGGTAACTGTACATTTGCAGCATTCTTAAAATTTAAACACAGCTTTTTATTTTTGTGAGCTTCATTTTTCTTAGGTTTGCAAGTCGATTTAGTTAATTAAAGTACATACACTGAAGTTTTAAAGCTTCGCCACCTTTAGAAAAACCATATACATGGTCGCTATCTCACAAACTGTTTCATA
>JAHPZR010046521.1:7500-17500 GCA_019787425.1 Platygyra sinensis
TTGTTGTTATTGTTATTATCATTATTGTTCCCGAAAGCTTTTTCTCTACAGCATTTGAACACTCTAACACAGCTCTCAATATTTTCTATTCATTTACTTTTAGGCGCCACAGCAAATATCTATATTCAGAGCAGAGTACCCAAGTGTCCATTTCGTGCAATGTATGGCATATTACTTGATTTGGACAAATACAACAATATGTTTACTTAGTGAAATCCTGCCACTTCACCCCTTAACGTAAATTTTGAAAAATATTTACGAAATGAATAAGCACCACATTGATGTTTACTGTTATTAAATAATCACTAAGGAAAAAAAAAACCAGGCGAACTTTCTCTCAATAAAATGACGTCTTCGCATGTGAAAACGGTCGCATAATAAATTGGGCCTTTCGCGTCGAAAAGGAAATGGTTTGGGCCTTAATTGGTGTCTATGTAACAAATACTAGATTAGAACATAATATGGTCGCTTGGAGAGAGAAGATTTACCTTCCCTTCTCGTGCGGACAAATTTCACTCGTTTGATGCGGTGACTTCTGAAATATCTGTCAACACTTTCGGTCATGTAATATCCTCTATTTATCATCTTGCTTTTATTACTCTATCTCTGCTCGTTGTTTAAAATAATGTGTGGGGCACAACATTAAGACTAAATTAAAAAATGAAAATTTTGTATTCATGTATACAATGCGTTGAAAGATAGATAGCCCTTGTCGGCCTCAATCCCAATGGAACGATCATGTCGTCTTGTTATACATACCATGGTGAATTGGTGAATATTAATCCTGAAAAATGGATGGGCATGGTACATTAGAGCACAAAACACTGATAATTGATTGTTTACACTCGTCACTTCCAATACCATGCCTTGACCTTTCAAGGTAATTACTGCTGATCGACCTTCAAATGAACAATAGACTTAACATGCTTAAAACTCTACATGTAAATTGTTTCTTTGGTTGTATATGTCCTGTTTCCTTTGTGATTTAAAAGAACTAAAAAATGATATATGCCACCTGTCGCATCAGGGACAGTTTTTTTGTTAACTAAGAACTGTAAATTTTAAAGTTTGCAACAAACAAATGTTTCCTTGGCATAAATTATGAAGGGAAGGAAAAATTGAGATGTAGTTCGTCACCTACACACTTTTTTCACTTTCTTAAAATTTTACATAACAGTTTTACATGGCGTTTCTCGTTCTTGGTTTTCAATGCGTAGGAAGCTTTAGAGCGATAAATACTTCAGGGAGTAGCCTCTGTTAGTTTTTCTATGTTGTTAATCTGCGTGTAGAAATTTAAAGACAAGACCTTTACGGCTTAGGCCCTGCTTTGTTTATAAGGTTTAGTCTTCGGTATACTCTAGTCCCTTTCAGCTTTACGTTTTAGTGTGAGCGGGAAAAAAATTGAAAACGGAGTTGTTTCAAAAACGATGACGTCACGATGATCATGTGATTTCCCTGCTCGAGTTTTTCTCAAACATAAATTCAAGCTGAATGGCGATGGCTGCGTTTTCAATTTCTCTGGCGCAGTGTGGAAGAGGCCTCAAAGAGCATCACAAAACTAAAAAAACACCACAACAACATCTTATACTTTTTATTAGATTTACACTGTCAATCAGAATGTGAGACAATGTACAGCTTAAACTTTACTGAGGTACATGATTCTTAACTCGGCATCATTCATATTTTTTTTGGCATGTTTAATGTACGTCCACTTCAACAACCTAGGCGTTTGGCAGCATCACACAGCTCTCTCTTCATGGCAAAATTATCCATCTCTCCCTTCTGAAAAAAATGAAAAGAGAATGCTTAAAACAGGCGTTAATGCTGTAATGGCATTCAGATATCCTCAACACAAGCCCTTTATGTTTTTTGGTATTGGTTATACTCACTCTCATGGTTTTCCTCTCCAGAGTTCGTTTTCCGGGCACCGCCATTCCCGCTCCATTTCCAAAAGCATCACAATCGGGTGAAAACAACACCAGAAGAACAAATACACAAATCAAACACCCAAAGATTTTGGTTGCCATTTTCTTGCAGGGATTCTGTTCTTCGGACAAAAATGATTTGGTGTTGTTACAAGATAATTTTAGGATACTACGGGTTTGGGTTTAAATAGGAAACTAGGAGCTAATTATCATTTCACAAGAAATAATCAAGATTGGCATTCTATGCAGGTAAAGATATAAAAAAGTGCGATGCGGTGCAGGAAAAAAGATTTTCGGCAAATCATTGCAGCGACTAATGTCACAACATATGTTCAAGACTGCCATTCATTCTTGGGGAAAGTTATATAAAATTACTACAAGAAAGAGTACCGAAAATTTAAAGAACGAGTGGGACAAAATATATAATACAAAATCATTGCCACCTGTTAGTAAGCCTCGAGCTATGAACAGTAACTTTTTACTGATTGCTTAACTTCAGTCACCGAATAAGACTATGAAAAAAGGCCAGTTTGGTTTCCTAATGCCATCTTTCTAAATGGAAAAAATGAAAGAGGTTCCTTTTTCATCGTCTATTTTACTTATTTTTTTGTATGCGATATATATTTCTAGTTACGTTTATTAACATTTTTCATTATCGAGCCTTGTACCCTGTTGGTTTCATTGTTCTTTCCTTTGTAATGTAAATGCGACGAGCGGGATCTCGCAGTTGAAACTTTATCACCGCTGTTACCTCCTCCCATCTAGCCTCGTAGCTCAAACAATAGATCAACCTACGTACCTAGATCTTTCGCTCGAACACTGAGGTCGAAGGATGGCTTCCCCTCTTGTGGTCTCCCCTACTTCCTTATGAGAAGGAAACGTAACGTATGGATGAGTTCTTAGTTTCTTTGTAATGGTATGATTTTCATTACCCATGGTATTGACCGAACAGAGTTTCAGTGAAAGTTCACCTAAAATTTCAAATGCAACCATTACCACATTGTAAACATTTATGTAGAAATTAGTACAACGATTGAATGAATAAATAGCTAACATTTAATGACTGGTCCCGAGGGAACAATGAAATTTGTTGCACGAGAATCTCAATATTTCCCTCGACTTTGTCCCGGGAAACATCGAGCTTCGAGGGAAGCAAAATTCACTTTTCCTCAAGGGGCCAGTCATTTAATGACTTAATAAGTGATTTGTTTTTTAGCAAAACAAAACAAAACAGCAGCAAAGTTTGAAAAAAGGGGGAGATTTAATTTCAATGTAGATCGGGAAACAATTTCAATGTAGATCGACGTCATGTAACCATGAACTAGCCAATGAATAAACGGTTACGCTGTAGCGGTGAAAACGCAAGCTATTTAACAATGTGTAACATATTAACTAACTCTTAAATGCGGTATTTAACAGCAAAGTAGCCAAAGGAAAGTTATCGCAGTCGAGTCAAAGGTCCAAGCAACAAATTGGCGACGTCATACTCAAAGGTTTCTTTCCAGTGCAGACGAAAAAATAGTAGGAGAAAAGTTTACCTTCGGCAACCGTTCACTAATAAAACTTTTTTGAGGGCTCGAGAACACCTTGTTGGAAGTGTGCTTCGGAGAGGCTGTTCTCTATTTCTAATTTCTTTTTTTTGACGACAATTTCCTTTAAATCCACTTAGAAAATTTTATCGTTATGGAATAATAAACTTTGAATTGGATCTCTCATTTTTCCTGAAGCATCTCAAAAAAAAAAGATAAACTGATCAAATTCCTTATTTCTTACTTCGATGAGAAAACCGTGTCCGTTCACACCATACCAACCTATTTAAGAAACCTTCCTACTGTGTAACATTGTTAGAGACATGATCGTATCGAGAGTGTGAAAATATTGCAGCAAACGAGGATTAATTAATGATCAGGACAGTTGGAACTGACTACGGTAGATCGGACATTCTCAATGAGAGAAGCCTTTTGTGCACGTGACACTGAGAGCTAAGGAAACGCTCCAACGACACCTTTCTTTACTCTTTTATTAACATTCAAACTGTTTATTTCATACAATGTTAATCTAGAATGTGTTTTATTTAGTTACATGCTTTAATCTGACATCATTACTCAGAGGAGATACAAGTTTAGTTTATTCGGTGTCCGCCGCCGTCTCTGGATGTTTCACTTCATATTTCGGCAACCAAGACTTTCCGCTGCATCACACAGCTCACGCTTTATGGCAAAATGACGTGCGTCTTCCTGCATAAAGAACACAATCAAAATAATAGTTAGAGGCATCCTAACGCCCGTATGGCAGGACATGAACTGTGAAAGTGGAAATAGCACAATATGATGAAAAATTAGAACGATTATTGATTAGGCGTTAAACCTACTATGGGATTTAAACATTCAGGGCACAAGTTGCCTTTATTCATGTAGAGTAGAAAAAGTTAGTAACATCGGGCGTTCGTTTTGATTGATCGTCATCCATCTTCTCATCGCTTCCGGGCCGTAACAGGAAAAAGATCATCGCCATTGTTAAATTCTCATACAGTTATTTAGGATATTTATGATGACAATAAACAACTGAAACGAAGAAACTGACTGAGGCAAGAATGACTGAGGCAAGAATGACTGAGGCAAGAATGACTGAGGCAAGAATGACTGAGGCAAGAACCGCGGTTACTACGGATCACTACTGGCCCTGGCACCTAAGCATGGCCTGCTAGTATTCTGTTGCCAAGTTCAAAAGCAATAAATGATTTAGGTAAAAAGAAACTATACTTACAATCACACTCTCTTTCTCCTGGAACGATCTTCTCCCAGTTTTCCCAGCTAAGGCTCCGTTTGCAACTGCATCGCATTCGGGTGAAGATAACGCCAGAAGGACAAGTACACAAATTAAGCAAGGAAGGATTTTGGTTGCCATTCTCTTGAGTGGGATTCACGCGCTAGTTTTGCCTTTGAAAGAATGTCTTCCGAAAAGTGATTCTACATAGTCAAGGTTGTGTTTAAATAGGAAACTTAAAACTAATTAGTTGCTTGCAAATAATGAGGATTGGCATCCTAGGCAAGGGACGTTATGAAAAATGTAAGTGAAGAACCATAGGTCAAGAATTAAAATGAGTCAACATAAAATGATTTGAGTGTGAAAAAGACATGTACAACTACGTTCTTTAGTTCAAAACGCATGCATGTAATGGTGAAGTGTTGAGTTCCACATCAGAGGAAAATTAAAATTATTAAAAATTATGAAGCTGACTCTTCATTTCGGAGCGAGTTTGCAAATGTTTTTGAATGGAAGGTCTGAAGCCCACAAGCAGCGAGGTCAAGGAAAAGTTGATATTGATCTCCAGACTTTGCTACAGAATGATATCAAGGAACTAGGAAATTGTTTTTAAATAGGTAACCAAAAGCAAATTATTTGACAAGAGATAATCAAGATTGGCATTTCGTACAAGAAAAGATATTAAAAAACCGAATAGTTAATAACGGGAATATAAATTAAACCACTCTAAACCATTGAAATGAGCCACTGCAATCAATAATTCAAAGCTTATCATCAAGGTAGGCGTAACTTGTGACAGAAAGTTTTATTGTGTATCAATGGAAGAATGATGTTGTTAAATAGTAGGTCTAAAGTGAAGTAGTTAAATACATGTATTATCACTTTTTAATTTGTGTCAAACCATGGATATTCATAACTTATTAATTGTCAAAGGCACTACCTAATTCACAAATATTCACTATATGAATATGCTCAGTTCGGTTTCCTTGCTGTTGGTTCTTTTGGGATACAATAGACGTTTCTCTTTTTAGTATTATTAACTTTTAAAATGCATGTTTTGTTTTAGTCCTGGTTCATTCCTGGTTACTTTTATTAAGAATTCGTAAGCTGCTTTTGTTTTATCATTGTAGCAGCTGTTATTGTATTAGGGCTAGGGGCATTGTTTCTGTTGTTTATTCTATTTTACTCTCAAAGGGTAGCAAGCCATTCACGTAAGACCTTACGAGAGCTGCTGCATGACCTCTTTTATTGGCGTGATCACGTGATCATTATCAAACCTTTAGGTTGCTGCCTCAGTTTATGATTCTTCGTTCGTAATATGGACTCAGTGATAAATCTTACAGGAGCTTCATGTTTTCCAAGTTGAAAAAAACTTGTTCGCCCCGACTCTGATGAAAATTCCACTCAAAGTCTTTGTTAAACCCATTGCAAAACAAAGCGAACAGTTAAATTCACTTCTAATGCAAATAGCACCCTTTTTAAATATCTGGTCTTATTAATTAAAGTTAGAGAAGACCCACATCTGCGGTTGGAAATTTTGCATTAAACGTTCTGATATTCTTTTTCTTGATAAACTGACAATCAGCCATTCCCGCTCCATTTCCAAAAGCATCACAATCGGGTGAAAACAACACCAGAAGAACAAATACACAAATCAAACACCCAAAGATTTTGGTTGCCATTTTCTTGCAGGGATTCTGTTCTTCGGACAAAAATGATTTGGTGTTGTTACAAGTTAATTTTAGGATACTACGGGTTTGGGTTTAAATAGGAAACTAGGAGCTAATTATTATTTCACAAGAAATAATCAAGATTGGCATTCTATGCAGGTAAAGATATAAAAAGTGCGATGCGGTGCAGGAAAAAAAGATTTTTGGCAAATCATTGCAGCGACTAATGTCACAACATATGTTCAAGACTGCCATTCATTCTTGGGGAAAGTTATATAAAATTACTACAAGAAAGAGTACCGAAAATGTAAAGAACGAGTGAGGCAAAATATATAATACGAAATCATTGCCACCTGTTAGTAAGCCTCGAGCTATGAACAGTAACTTTTTACAGATTGCTTAACTTCAGTCACCGAATAAGACTATGAAAAAAGGCCAGTGTGGTTTCCTAATGTCATCTTTCTAAATGGAAAAAATGAAAGAGGTTCCTTTTTCATCGTCTATTTTACTTATTTTTTTGTATGCGATGTATATTTCTAGTTACGTTTATTAACATTTTTCATTATCGAGCCTTGTACCCTGTTGGTTTCATTGTTCTTTCCTTTGTAATGTAAATGCGACGAGCGGGATCTCGCAGTTGAAACTTTATCACCGCTGTTACCTCCTCCCATCTAGCCTCGTAGCTCAAACAATAGATCAACCTACGTACCTGGATCTTTCGCTCGAACACTGAGGTGGAAGAATGACTTCCCCTCTTGTGGTCTCCCTCATTTCCTTATGAGAAGGAAACGTAACGTATGGATGAGTTCTTAGTTTCTTTGTAATGGTATGATTTTCATTACCCATGGTATTGACCGAACAGAGTTTCAGTGAAAGTTCACCTAAAATTTCAAATGTAACCATTACCACATTGTAAACATTTATGTAGAAATTAGTACAACGATTGAATGAATAAATAGCTGACATTTAATGACTGGTCCCGAGGGGAACAATGAAATTTGTTGCACGAGCGAGATCTCAATATTTCCCTCGACTTTGTCCCGGGAAACATCGAGCTTCGAGGGAAGCAAAATTCACTTTTCCTCAAGGGGCCAGTCATTTAATGACTTAATAGGTGATTTGTTTTTTAGCAAAACAAAACAAAACAGCAGCAAAGTTTGAAAAAGGGGGAGATTTAATTTCAATGTAGATCGGAAAACAATTTCAATGTAGATCGACGTCATGTAACCATGAACTAGCCAATGAATGAACGGTTACGCTGTAGCGGTGAAAACGCAAGCTACTTAACAATGTGTAACATATTAACTAACTCTTAAATGCGGTATTTAACAGCAAAGTAGCCAAAGGAAAGTTATCGCAGTCGAGTCAAAGGTCCAAGCAACAAATTGGCGACGTCATACTCAAAGGTTTCTTTCCAGTGCAGACGAAAAAATAACTAGGAGAAAAGTTTACCTTCGGCAACCGTTCACTAATAAAACTTTTTTGAGGGCTCGAGAACACCTTGTTGGAAGTGTGCTTCGGAGAGGCTGTTCTCTATTTCTAATTTCTTTTTTTGACGACAATTTCCTTTAAATCCACTTAGAAAATTTTGTCGTACGTTATGGAATAATAAACTTTGAATTGGATCTCTCATTTTTCCTGAAGCATCTCAAAAAAAAAAGATAAACTGATCAAATTCCTTATTTCTTACTTCGATGAGAAAACCGTGTCCGTTCACACCATACCAACCTATTTAAGAAACCTTCCTACTGTGTAACATTGTTAGAGACATAATCGTATCGAGAGTGTGAAAATATTGCAGCAAACGAGGATTAATTAATGATCAGGACAGTTGGAACTGACTACGGTAGATCGGACATTCTCAATGAGAGAAGCCTTTTGTGCACGTGACACTGAGAGCTAAGGAAACGCTCCAACGACACCTTTCTTTACTCTTTTATTAACATTCAAACTGTTTATTTCATACAATGTTAATCTAGAATGTGTTTTATTTAGTTACATGCTTTAATCTGACATCATTACTCAGAGGAGATACAAGTTTAGTTTATTCGGTGTCCGCCGCCGTCTCTGGATGTTTCACTTCATATTTCGGCAACCAAGACTTTCCGCTGCATCACACAGCTCACGCTTTATGGCAAAATGACGTGCGTCTTCCTGCATAAAGAACACAATCAAAATAATAGTTAGAGGCATCCTAACGCCCGTATGGCAGGACATGAACTGTGAAAGTGGAAATAGCACAATATGATGAAAAATTAGAACGATTATTGATTAGGCGTTAAACCTACTATGGGATTTAAACATTCAGGGCACAAGTTGCCTTTATTCATGTAGAGTAGAAAAAGTTAGTAACATCGAGCGTTCGTTTTGATTGATCGTCATCCATCTTCTCATCGCTTCCAGGGCCGTAACAAGAAAAAGATCATCGCCATTGTTAAATTCTCATACAGTTATTTAGGACATTTATGATGACAATAAACAACTGAAACGAAGAAACTGACTGAGGCAAGAATGACTGAGGCAAGAATGACTGAGGCAAGAATGACTGAGGCAAGAATGACTGAGGCAAGAACCGCGGTTACTACTGATCACTACTGGCCCTGGCACCTAAGCATGGCCTGCTAGTATTCTGTTGCCAAGTTCAAAAGCAATAAATGATTTAGGTAAAAAGAAACTATACTTACAATCACACTTTTTTTCTCCTGGAACGATCTTCTCCCAGGTTTCCCAGCTAAGGCTCCGTTTGCAACTGCATCGCATTCGGGTGAAGATAACGCCAGAAGGACAAGTACACAAATTAAGCAAGGAAGGATTTTGGTTGCCATTCTCTTGAGTGGGATTCACGCGCTAGTTTTGCCTTTGAAAGAATGTCTTCCGAAAGGTGATTCTTCATAGTCAAGGCTGTGTTTAAATAGGAAACTTAAAACTAATTAGTTGCTTGCAAATAATGAGGATTGGCATCCTAGGCAAGGGACGTTATGAAAAATGTAAGTGAAGAACCATAGCTCAAGAATTAAAATGAGTCAACATAAATGATCTGAGTGTGAAAAAGACATGTACAACTACGTTCTTTAGCTCAAAACGCATACATGTGATAGTCAAGTGTTGAGTTCCACATCAGAGGAAATTAAAATTATTAAAAACCTCATTTCGGAGCGAGTTTGCAAATGTTTTTGAAAGGAAAGTCTGACGCGTACAAGCAGCGGGGTCAAGGAATAGTTGATATTGATCTCCAGACTTTGCTACAGAATGATATCAGGGAGCTAGGAAATTGTTTCTAAATAGGTAACCAAAAGCAAATTATTTGACAAGAGATAATCAAGATTGGCATTTCGTACACGAAAAGATATTAAAAAACCGAATAGTTAATAACGGGAATATAAAACCATTCTAAACCATTGAAATGAGCCACTGCAATCAATAATTCAAAGCATATCATCAAGGTAACTTGTGACAGAAAGTTTTATTGTGAATCAATGGAAGAATGATTGTTGTTAAATAGTAGGTCCAAAGTGAAGTAGTTAAATATATATATATATATTATCACTTTTTAATTTGTGTCAAACCATGGATATTCACAACTTATTAATTGCCAAAGGCACTAACTCACAAATATTCACTATATGAATATGCTCAGTT
>JAHPZR010046521.1:22500-30000 GCA_019787425.1 Platygyra sinensis
GGAAGAAAAGAATCGACAAAATATTGACCGCTGTTGCCCGGTCTAAAAATAGCCTACGGGGGTACTTCATTATTCTGATCAAATTTCATATACTGAGCAGCATTGAATGGTATTCGAAACCAGGATATCGGATTCTCTTTGTAAAACGAGACCTTGCTAGTTTTAAAGTGGGTGCTTCGGTACTAGATCGCCAGTATCTGATTCAGTCCAAGTTAAACTGAAAAGTCACAATAGCCCGCAATATTGGCATAACAACAAGATAAAGAGAATTCAAGGGAATTATTTTTGAAGAAACGGCATACTAGCTGTATTTAAAGAGCCTTTCAAGGGATATTTACACTGTTGTGAAACCTTACCTCAGGCAAATCGTCACACTAATCAAACTCATCCAAATATATTTTTTGCGGTATACGTCAGAGTCCTGTCATACAAAATATCAGTCTGCTGGCTGAGCACGCTTCTCTTGTTCTCTTGATTTACCAGCAGGAAGTAATAAAACGATTATTCTGATCAAATGTAATACGTTGAGCACTGGCATTCGAAACCAGGATATCGGATTCCCTTTGTAAAACTAGACATAGTCAGTTTACCAAATTCAAAACGATACATTTACAGCGCGACTACTCTAATCAAGGCCACCCGAGAAAATTTTCTACAAATTTAACGAAAAAAATCAGTCGTGGAGGCCAACAATAGTTTTCCAAGAAATTATCCATGTCATTAACAGAATTGTGGTCATTTTGATGGTTAACCATTTTACAATTTTTAAACATCAGTGATCAAATTAAGTAGTCGCACTGTAAGAAGCTCTTAGCTTGTTATCGCAATTCACTGTAAACTCACGTGTCTTGCCCAAAAACTGAACACAGTGTCCCCGGCCAGGGTTCGAACACGGACTTCTCGATCCGGAGACGAGCGAATAAACCATGAAGCCACCACGTCTTCACAATCTTTCTTAAAATAAATATGGGGGCATATTGGCTCTCTCAGTCTAGTCACTGGCACCTGATTTGAAAACGGAATTATTATGTTCAATTAAACCTCGTGGTCTCGAATTTCTCCTGAACTAGAGTCATTTTCCTTTACTTAGGTCAGGTATACTCTCCAGTAATTTACTCTCCTGTTATCTCGAGCCACCGCTATCTAGAATGTTCGTTTCGTTTGCCCTGATAGTTTGATATTTAAGAAATAGAAAACATATACCGTGTTTCTATCGAGTTATACAAACACGAGAGGAAGTTTGGGAGAACGAGAAATGCTGTGGGAACACGAGCCGCAGGCGAGTGTCTCACAGCTTTTTCGAGTTCTCCCAAACTTTCGCGAGTGTTTGTATAACTCGATAGAAACACGAAGTAAATGTTTTCTATTTCTTTTAGAAAACACCACGACGAGAAAAAGGAAAACAACTTGTTAACTTTGGATATCAAAATGTAAATTCTCTTTGCTCGCGCCATCATTACGCCGACAGCGCGCGCTAGTTCTGTGTCTCCATCGAGTTATACAAACACGATTGTTAACCAATCAGCGCGCGTGCTTTCTCAGGACTGTTTTCTGAAGCGCGTTTTAACCGTCCATTCTTTCTCTCTCTTAGCTCAGTGTAGGCATTTTGTATTTACTACAGTTTGTACATAATCTAAACAGTGATGTTTAAGAGGCTGTCTCTCTAAGAACCACCCACTCAATTTGGCTTGAAAAATAATTTTGCCTGAAACTCTGGCAACTGAAAGACTTTACCAAGGCTAGAATAAAACAAGATTTCTTTTGATTAGAAATGATTTTCTAGTCGCGTCAGGAGCCATTTAATATTTCGCCTCGTCAGTGCCCGTCGCGCCGTCTCCAAAAGCATAAAATTGCCATTTTTCGTGACGCCGTAAAATATTTCATTCGCAACATCTAGCATTGAGTCTTATATCATTTTGCTCATAAACCTTTCTAGTTTTCCGAGATAATAACCAATTTTGTCTCAATTTAAGTGGCAAGACGAAATTAAGCATATTACTAAACACTATTATTCGTCATCGAAAGATGGCTGGAAATGGTCTCCATTTAGGAGCTGATTTTTAAAATTTGGGACCTTGCTGAAACCTCTAGCCTACACAGCTGCAAAGTGTAGTCCTTTATCGGCAAAAATATGCAAAAACCCCTGTACGATTTCAGTATTTCAAAAGTTATGGCCGTTTGTATCAGCACATGTACGAGCATTTACGACATTCAAGCCTATATCAAAATCGACCTATCCGAGCAGATTTTATTATAACTACAGCTTACCTGCTTCGAAACTTGGTTTTATTTCCAACTTCAATCACTTTCCGAGCCTTCAAGTTGCTGAATCAGTCACTAGCAGTTCCAATGAATTGGTAGGTTTTGCGCACGGCTACATCGAGTTTCTTGGAAGCGAACAAAGCTGGACTCCATGGCCACATTTTGGGCTAAAGTACCCTATCCAAACATCGTTTCAGAGCTGGATCTCCTCAAGAATCAGAAGACAAACTAACCAAGTCTGGTATCAAGGAGAAAATCAAGCTTTGAAGGCTTAAATTTAAAGAAATCACCCCGTGTAGTTCGCTGGAAGAAGGTATCGGTGTGATGCTGTTTTCACAGAGGTCCGCACAAAAGGGGTGTGTACCTTAAGTAACGTTATTAAAGTGTGTCTAGAACTTCTCCGTAAATCCCTAATTCTTGGATTCCCCTGTATTCTCCTGCTTTCCCCTTTATTCCCCTGTATTCTTCTGTATTCCTCTGTATTCCCCTGTATTCTCCCGTATTATTTTGCATTCTCCTATATTTATTTTGTAATTGTAATTAATGTAATTTAACAGGGAAGAGCCACCTGGTGGATCTGTTAATAAATCATCATCATTATTATTATTATTATTATTATTATTATTATTATTATTATTATTATTATTATTATTATTATTATTATTATTATTATTATTATTACTCTCTTGTATTCCCCTGTATATAATGTATAATTGAGCATCTTTATATGATTGGTATAAAAACTAGTTTTACCATTACGATGGAGAACAATGGACATCACTAATGATTATATGACTTAAGGTTGGGTAAAAGAACCCGCCATATATTTCCGATGAAACTTGGTATAGTGTCATCACAGTTCAAGGAGATGTTAAAAACGTAATAAAATGAGGGGGCCACCGTGCTTGTTTTCATGCCTCGATGCTGACAAATATGGTTATTTGGGTGACTTTTGGTTATCTCAGTGGGCAACAAATAAGCTCGATTATTTTTCAATGCGGCGTGTTATATCACACAGAGTTCGACTTTCTTTGATTGCTTATTCATCTACGTCCCAGAAAAAATGGCTTAAAATACCCTGCATTATTAATTGATATTTTTATACTTTAAAGGAAACATAATTTGGACTTGCTCTGTTGTGCCCGTTACGTCTCTATCTGTAGTATTTATTTCATTTGCCAAAAAAGTAGCCATAGATTTCTGCCAAATTTTTTCTCAGTTATTGCGGATATTGTTCTCATTGAATTTATAAAATAAAAAGTGGGGGTCACGGTGCTCGTTTAAGAGAAAAGGAGCTTTTATCTCGCTATCGAGCTTAGTTTGAGGGAATTCTCTTATGTTTTGTACGCGCGCGCGCTCATGTGCGCGCGCTAATGACGCAAAAATCGTGCGCAGTAGGAATGCGCAATGCAAAACTCGGGAATCACCTTAAGAGCTTTGTTCCTTACTTTTAAGATAACTAATGTACTTAAAGGATAAAAGGATATCGGCCAGTTACAGCACGGCACACAATATTAGGAGCCTTGTTATTCACTTGCAAATAGGGTTTACAAAACTGTAAGTGGCCTTTTTCAATCGATGAAGTGTCTCGATACTTGAAGTCTGATTTGATAAAAAGACCCCAGACTTTGCTATTATAACTCAAAATAGGTGAAACAATTGTGTCAAAAATTTGGAAGCAAAAGATGGTTTCAAAATGCTGAAGTCGATGTGTCGTCTTACGCTAAATAGAGCATTACATGAACAGGTATACAAGGGTTTACAAGGGATTGTAGGGGGAGTACACAAGGGTTTTACAGGGGATTACAAGAATATACAAGGGTTAACAGGGGATTACAAGGGCATACAAAGGGTTTACATGGGATTGCAGGGGTATAAAAGGGTTTGCAAGGGATTACAAGGGTTTACATGGGATTGCAGGCGTATGCAAGGGTTTACAAGAGATTACAGGGGTTATAGAAGTGATTACAAGGGTATACAAGGATTTACAGGGGATTACAAGGGTATACAACGGTTTACAGGGGATTACAGGGGTATATAAGGGTTTACAAGTGATTGCAGGGTATACGTGAGTTTACAAGGGATTTACAGGGGTATGGAAAGGTTTACAGGGGATTACAAGAGTATACAAGGGTTTACAGGGGATTACAAGGGCATACAAAGGGTTTACAGGGGATTGCAGGGGTATAAGGGGTTTGCAGGGGATTACAAGGGTTTACATGGGATTGCGGCTTGAAGTTCAAGGCGAGGGATAGTCCACTCCTTAATTGGCGCATTGCGAGTTTTTCCCATGACAAAGGAACAATGAATCACTCCGTTCTCATCGACGAAGTGCAAATATGAAACTGCCGCGTATCCACGTCTGGACGCGTCAGCGAAGTTGTGAAGCTGGACAACTGATGAGTTGCGAAGTGACTGAATCTTGTAACACCTTGGGATGCTAATGGTGATGACATGTGGTAGCTCCTCTAACCAACGTTGCCATTGTGAGAGGTACGGTTCCGGAATTTGTTGATCCCAAGGGAGTTTCTCTCTCCAGAGTTCCTGCAGCAGAATCTTAGCGGAGAACACAAAAGGCGATAGGAATCCTAGCGGATCAAACAGCGAACTCACTGTGGAAAGCACCCCTCGCTTGGTGGGCGGTTTCTGTGCTTGTAAGGCTTTAAACTTGAAAGTGTCAGACTGCGCGTCCCAGTATACACCCAATGCTCGCTCTAACGGTAACTGATCAAGATCCAAGTCAAGTAGTGGATTTGCTCTCAGCTCTGGCGAGATAGATTGCAATACCTCTCGGCTATTGCTCGCAAACTTTGTGAGACGGAAGCCTCCTTCCTTAAGCAATTTGGCTAGGTCAGATGTCAAATGGACAGCCTGTTCTGTACTTGGAACGGACTTTAACACATCGTCGACATAAAAGTTTCTACGAACTGTTCTGATGACTTCAGGCGAGTATTTTCTTTCGTTGTCTTGTGCTGTCATACTAAGAGCCTTGTTGGCGAAACAGGGGGAGGACTTTGCTCCAAAGATGTGGACCAGCATCTTATAGTCTTCTGGTGTGTCATCAATACTACTTGGCCACCACAGGAATCTCAGCGCATCAGTGTCACTTGGCGTCACATTGGTCTGGTAGAACATGCCCTCAATGTCTGCGGAAAAGGCGACTTCCTCTTCACGGAAACGAATTAAGACACCAGTGAGGTCATTGGTAAGACAAGGTCCTTGCAACAACTGATCATTTAAAGATGTGCCATTGAACCTTGCGGCCGCATCAAACACTACTCTCACTTTACCTGGCTTGTTGGGGTTTGTTGCTGGATGATGGGGAATGTACCAAGTGATGTCACTAACTGTGACAGCTTCCTCTTTGCTCAGCCTTCTAGCGTACCCCTTATCCACGCACTCTTGAATAACATCTCTGTATTTAACTTCAAGCTCTGGATCACGACGGAAGCGCTTCTTCAGGTATTGTAATCTTGCTTCAGCTAAAGTTCGGTTGTAAGGAAGTACAGGATTTTCATCCCTCCACAGAAGGCCCATCTGGTAATGGTCATCCCGCAGCCTAATTGAGTTGTCGATAAGCTTCAGGGCTTTCCGATCTTCCACTGATAATGGTTTGTTTTCAGGCCATGAGGTGCCATAGGATTCAATCTTCCAGAATTCTTCAAGCTGGTCGTTTAGGGAAACATCTTCACCACTGATGAGGTTAAGCTGTCCCTTGTTGGGGGACTGTACATTTGAGAAGCCACCGAGTATGCTCCAACCAAGACAAGACTTGATGGCAAGCGGTTCATTTCGGTTTCCCTTTCTTACATCAAGAGGTACGAAGGCTTCTTGAATGTTAGTACCTAGTAGGATAGAAATCTTCCTCCTTTCCACCTCCGGGAAACGCACTTCCTGTAAATGTGGCCATTGTTCTAAAGATCTTGACAACCTTGCATGTTTCAGGGGAATAGTAAGATCCTTTACAGCCCATGCAGAATTGACAGCAATGACATGGTCGTTCTTGTTATCCAATGATGCAATTTTGAAGTTAACCTTCATTCCCCTTTCTTCAACATCAGCACTGTTCACTGTCGTGAGGGAAAGCTTAGTTGGTGTTCCTTCGATGTTTAGCAACCTCACAAGAGAAGGGTCAACCATAGTTATGTCAGACCCTGAGGCAATTAGACCATATGTCGTGATTTGACGGCCAGAATTGCTTATCACCTTCACTGGAATGACTTGGAGTAGCGCTTCAGAAGAATCAACTGCTGCACTGACTGAATGCATTAAAGTATTGCATGATGTACCTTGATCGGTCATCAAGTCCTGGTTGACTTCATTGGTTTGGTTCACAGTTCCCTTGTCAGCGTTTTCCTTTGGTTCATGAAAATGTAACAACGTGTGATGTGCTTGTCCACAGCCTTCCACTTTACACCTGATTGTCGACTTGCACTTTCTTGAGTTGTGTAAAGATGAACTAATACAGTTAAAACATATTTTGTGTAGCTTAACAAAGTCATTTCTTTCCTTAGGAGATTTGGATTTGAATGTCTCACACTGGTACAGACGGTGGGGCTGATGACACATTGGACAAGGCTCACCCTTTGTTGCTGTCATGTTCACAAAAAAGGGGGATTTAGGGGTCACGGGCAGCTTGCCCCTAGACTTAACTCTAGTCACCACGTTTTCATAGCGTCCAGCACTGAAGAAGGGATGGTTCAAGACGAAGGCTCGCTCCTTGAGAAAGTCCACCACATCCTTGAATGTTGGCATCGCGTGACCTTCGCTCTCTAGGCGCTTTAAGCGTTCAGCAAATTTGGCTTGCATCCACTTAGGAAGTCGCTTGATCACTTTCTCGAGGTTGTCTGCATTCATTTCATTCAAGTATCCCATTGACTCTAGGGTGTCGTAGGTAACTTGAGCCATGTCCGCATATTGCTGCAAACTGTCCTTGTCATTAGGTTGTATGACAGGTCCCTTAGTGAGAGATTCCACAGAGGCTCTCACCACTTGGAATGGCTGACCAAACCGGTCCTTCAACGTCTTAAGAGCCTTTGCCAAACCACCTGGCAATGTCTCGTATCGCTGAACTGCAAGAAGCGCAGGTCCCTCTAGAAATTGTAATAGGCGAGTCATTTTGACAGCATCATCAAGTGGTTTTGCCTCAACCAGTTGTTCGAACCTCTGGCGAAAGGAAGGGTATTGTTCAGGTGATCCATCAAACTTCTGGACTCGCACATGAGGGAGATCATGAGA
>JAHPZR010046522.1:0-11105 GCA_019787425.1 Platygyra sinensis
TTCAACTTGATCCATATTATGTCCTACATAGGTGAATGCGCCCCCTCAAAGACTGACTAAATTTATTTGCGGTTTCCGTGCATGAGTGCCACAGTGTCTACAGTAATATTTGATGCCGTTAACTCGGAAGTGTTTCGGGTAAATACATTTGTGAACTTCTTGTTCTCTTTCATAGGAGAGAAAATAAACAAGCGACTGAGAACATCCATTCGTTTCCCTGTTTAAAGCTTAGCAAACACGAAGTAGTTTGAAAACAGCACACAGCATTATTGAACCGAGCAGGGGATGATTCCAAAAGATACGCTGTCACAAAAGCGTTCTTTGCACTTAAAGGGGGAATTGATATTACCCGAAATATGACTGCTATTGCCCGTTAAGACGAGAGTGTGGCATCGCACGCGTGAATCTGAACTCGAAAACGGATTGTATCATGCTGACAATGCTAGAGCGCATGCGTCTTACATACTGTGTTGAACCGCAAGGAAAAGCACTAAACGTTTGTGTATAATTGTGTATGAAATGTATCGACCCAACATGCAGTTAACACTAACGCTAATCAATCTGCGCATCTGCGCATGCGCTTCGTGTAAATCGCTTTTGTTCTTAAGAGAATAGTACCACAAGGATAACAAGAGAATATTAGAACCATAGATAGTTTTCTGATGTTACGAATGAACTTATGTAAGTATGGTACGTTTTACGTAGCAATCAAAGGTACCTACCCCACCCGCTCAAAACAAGGCTAATTAATTAATTGAAATTAATTAATTAAACAAACATTAAAGTTTACACCTTATTGCCTTAGGTACTTAGTACCATAGTGCGTTAGCGGCGTCAACCCCCAAACCATCCCGATAGTGCACTCTGCATTAAAAAGGAAAAAGAAATTTATCCACCCCCTCCGGGAGTCGAATCCTCGATGTCTCTGTTATTAATCTGTCACACTACCACTGAGCCACTCTGTTAAAAAAAACAAACAAACAAACAAACAAACAAAAAACATATACATGTACATACAGAAAGCACGACAAGGGAATTACCCAAATTCAGTCGTGACTCCAAGAGTCCTTTGATTTGGTTTCAATTGAGGCGATGATAACGTAGTTAAAAAATACATAAACCTTGTTAAACGATTTATTTACATGCCCTTTTTCAGGCTTGAAATTACTAACAGACAGGTGCCAGTCACATTGTCTGGTCAAACATGATTTTGCTCACAGTCATCTGTGGTCATTGAAAGAATAGCACGATTTGTGATTTTTAAATATCAGACAATTAAATGCATCAGTATAAAACCTTTCTGAATGTTTTTGGTAAAAAACAGCTCAATCTAAGTCAAGGTGAGTTTAAAAACGAAAAATTAAATAACCAGACAGTGAGAGCACTTCAGCAAATTTGTTAACTTCTTTTCGCAGATTATTTGACGGGAAGAATTGCCACGACAATCTTTGTTTACACACGTCAAAAACAAAAATGTGACCTGATTTGGGAAAACATACACTAATGGATATCCGTTTCAACGGCTTGAAAGCATTTTCTATCCGTTTAGCGGGCGTTTAAACGGTTTTAAGAAACGTTTAAACGGTTTCTGAAAACGTTTAAACTGTTTTTTGATCCGTTTTATTAACTAAGCAAATCGTTTTATAAAAACCACTATCCGTTTAAACGGTTTACAGAAACGTTTAAACAGTTTCTAAAAGTGTTTAATCCGTTTTTTATCCCTTTGATTAACTAAAAATCGGAACAGTTTTCCATTTAAATGGAAGAGCTTTCTGTTAACTGCAAACTTCATCCGGTAAATCAAGTGCCGACAGAGTTGCGATTATGCAAATGTGAACATTCAGAAGTTGTTTACTTCTTTTCCCGCTAGATTGTTTGCTGGAAGAATAATTTCATCTGATAAAGTGTAACTTTTTGGAACCATTCTAAATGTTTTGACAATCACTGCTTGATAGAAAGTGTGGAAATGGATCACATGTAAATTATTTCCCACCGTCAAAAGAAAAACAAGCTGGCGCGTGCCGTCACAAGGAAATCCCGGTATTTTGACGTTTCATTTTTTGTGATTCCCACCTATTTCTAGTCGCTGCTTTTAAAGAATGAGTCAACATAGAGATACACGGTTGAATTACTTCAGTTGTCGTTGGAGCAGTATTACAGCTGTAAAGGTTGCCAATTCGAAATTTGCACGAGCCGTTGTTTTCATTTAGCCGCTGTTTTGAATTGTTTTGAAGATTTCGACAATAACAGAGCCTTTGGAAATGAAAAAGAATTTTTCTTGTTGACAGTAAAAGTAATGTAAAGTGAAGAAAGCTTTGCTACCCTTCATTTAGTGACAGGCATTGTTGAAGTTTCATCGGCGATTTTACGCTGGTGATGCCGACGTGATTTGTGATTAATTTTTTTCATCTCAAATTTACCGCTTTCCTACACCAAGAAAACATCATAGTCTTATTAAATTGTGTAAGTTGTACCGCATGAAAACACACCTTTTACTCCAGCATTTAAAAATATTTTAGGACTTTTTACTCAGTTGTTGTATTTTTTCGTATTTCTAAAAGCCAGACATAACTAATCGATGATCAATGACATCAATGAGTAATCGTTGAGTAATCGATGCCCAAAACTTTTGTGGCCTATCGATTACTTATTGATGTAATTGATCAACTATTATACTGCTCACGAACGACACCTTTCTTGCTTTCTTGTACCTTTTTTTTCAGTTGTGATTCTTTTATCTGTGCTTAACGTATTTTTTCGTATAACTGACGTTCCTGTTGACAATGTAGAGACGCAAAGTGCTAATCACAAATACAGATGATTCTCAGTTGTGCAATATTTCGCTTTACCCAACTCTTTATTTAATAACGAAACAACTAAACAGTAACCAAGCAGTTGGAAATGAAACTAATAAGTACGCTAACAGGAATCGACTACCTAATATTCTCTCCAAATTCCGGGAGTACTAAATTTCGCGATTTTGAAAAAAACGCGAAATTTAATACTCGCAAAATATAGGACACACGAAGATTAAAATCGAGAAATTTAGTACTATATAATATCAATTAATAATGAAGTTCAAACTTTTTTTTATTGCTATTATTCCAACATGTCTCAGCTTCATATAGGAGCTGTTTTGCATCTTCAGGTTCTAAACCCTGATCGCTGCTTGCATTTGAAGTGGTGGCTCCTATAGCGGTGTGCGACAAATGCAGACTGCAGACTTGCAGACTTGCAGACTCGCGCTTGGGTTAGCCAAACTAGAAGTTCTGTTGGCCAAACTAGCGCTCCTGCCAAAATAGCACTTCGGTTAGACTGTTTAGGTTAGCTATCAGTGATGGTAAAGGTAACACGATATATAATCTGCCAGTCTGCAGTCTGCAGTCTGCATATGTCGCACACCTCTCCTATAGGAGCTGTTTTGCATCTTCAGGTTCTAAACCCTGAGTAGTTTCTCGACTCAAGACGCGATACTCGAGACTCGATACTCTAAATTATCGAGGATCGAGGCTCGAGGCTCGAGGGACTGTCAACCTACTTTTGAGCGGTACTGTAACTAGTGGTCCGCTTAAGAACTAGGCAAAATAACAATAGGCTAGTGCAATAGCGGCAGTTACGCTCCAGGGGTTATTTTTCTCTGATCAAATTAAATCTGATTGACCTGATTGATCCACACCCGAAAAGCGTGAAATTTGAATTTACAATTCAAATTAAGGTATCTTACAAATCATTTAAACAACATTTTTCAGATACACATTCAATACATTCAAAACTGTAACATATTCAAAATATTTAGACAATTTCTATGTGCTGAAAGCGAGAAAGGGGCCGGGAACAGTGAAGTTCTGGTCTCCTTTGTCACGCAACAAGGGGAGTTTTGCATAACCTGTTTGTGTAGTGGCTGTTATAAACCCAGCATGTTCAATCAACAAAATCGATAAAAATTAGCTAATTGCATCGGAAATTGATAAAAATGGATAAAGAGATATGTTGTGAGTGATCGATAACTATCAATTTTTATTGTAATCATAAAAATTACAATTTCCTCGATTGTGATTGGTTAAAAAAACTCCTATTTCCCACTAATTCACTTGTCAAGCTGTTATCGGACAGTTTGTTATCGGACACCTTGTTATCGGACAGTTTGTTATCGGACAGTTCAATAAGCCAATCACATTCAAAGATGTAGTTAAAATTAACCAATCACATTTAAAGTTGTGGTTTAAATCAACCAATCACAACCTTGGTTTCAATCACCATAGAAACAAGTGTACAAACTCCTAAATTGAGGCTTTCTTCAAAATGGAGAATTTTTTCCCCTAGAACAATGATTATGTTTTAGAAGACAGAAGTGATTTATTTTATCCTATGGCACAAATGTTTATGCCAACTATCCAGACGAGTTCCTTTGTGGATATGTTAACATGTTCAGATAAAGTTCAGCAATCCACAGCATTGTTTATCGCTTCGCAACCACCGCGGCAAACAGAGGTAAACATCCACCCGGCTGTAATACCACTGCACAGTACGCTAGTATTTCCTCCCTCGAAAATCCTCATTTTGTTCAACAAAATCAAAAATACAGGAACAAGCCAAGTTTTCCCCTTGTATCGGACGGAGAAATTTCAGAAATAAATAATAGTAAAACCACAGCCTCCAAAAACATCGCTCGAGCAACTAAATCATGGATGGCAGCATAGGTAGAACGTTGTAAAGCCAAAAACATTAATGCATTTAACTGTCAGTGAAAGACGAGAATCGTTTCTCATTGCTAGCGGATACGTGCCTGTACAATCCAGTTCGATATCTGCGATTTCTTCGACATTCCCTTTGCACAGCTGTTCGGTGCCTGCAGCTTCAGCAAATCCACCAGCTGTAGGAGAATGTTCGACCAGCAGTTCCAATCAGTTCAAACCAAGTTTCTTCATTAGCGAATGTGGCAGAATTCACCGGTATGCTGTCGTCCAAATACAGCATGGCTACAAAAATCTCTCGGCGCCATTTTAAATTTTCAATAAACAGTTCAGTGTGTTTAAAAAACACCAGCAACTTAAGAAAATCCCCGTCCCAAAAAGCCAAGGAAACGAAGAATCATAATTGACTCTGGCTCTGTTGTTTACAACTTGAAGTGAGCTGTCTATTGACTCAGCTTAAAAACCTTGAATCTTGCTGGAAAAACTGCCCTGGCAAGCGTTCGTAATTTTAACCAAATTCCGCAAAGTTCTGCGCAGTCTAGCGTTTTTCATGCATGGCTGCGTTTTTGACTGACATAAGACTTGTTTTTCGCTCGTCACTTGGCAACCAGCAAATCCATTTTGACTGTTGTCGATTTCAGAGCGACATTAAATGCAAATTTTCCCTTTATTTCATAACTTTGCTATTCTTCTTTTCTCGGAAATTGTAATTTTTATGATTAATTGGTAATAAGACTTCGTGTCGTCCAATTCTGTCTGTAATCATACTCGTGATAAACAAATCGGACTCCCGCTGCGCGGTCGTCCGATTTTGTTATCACTCGTATGATTACAGACCGAATTGGACTCCACTCAGTCCTATTACCATTACTTATCGATTTTATCGAACATTTCAAAATTATTGTTGCAACATGTCTCCACTTAATTAAGAGCAGCAAAGTATTAGAACTTTCGGAAAACCAGGCTAACAAAAAATTACTCTCGTAGGATAAGTTAAGATTTTTTTCCCAGATCAACTACCTTTGAACAAATACGTAGCATGATTGTTATTGACTTGTAGCACAATACACATATACATTGGTGTAACAAGGGGCATTTTCATGAAAAGATGTAAAGTATACTCAAACAACCATAACTCCTCAGATTTTAAGTAATTATCATCAAAGAAACATATTTGGCGAGTTTTCATTATTTATTTCTCATTTACAGCTTATTTCAGAAAATACCCAGAATCCTTTGTGGGCGTGACACCTGACAACATGATGACCATATTGGCTAAAATACAACAACAACAAAAAAAAAAACAGAAAAAGCATGCAGAATTACAAAGGAGCAATAATTTCTTCATTTACAGTCAAAGGCACTTTATAAATGTTTTTTCTTCGTTTTTGTAGTTCCCCGCAAACATGCCGCACCGTGCCAGCAAGCACAAAAGCCGTTTTGTTTTTGTCTATTTTGTAAGTCATGTCAATAATGTTATCTCTGACAAAGAGAAAACCTTTAAGGCCAAGGGAGCCTCTGGGGAAGGTGCACCCATAGTCATCTGTTGTAGGCTCATCTAATTCCACTAAACCAGTATTACAGCTGTAAAGGTTGCCCATTCGAAATTTGCACGAGCCGTTGTTTTCATTTAGCCGCTGTTTTGAATTGTTTTGAAGATTTCGACAATAACAGAGCCTTTGGAAATGAAAAAGAATTTTTCTTGTTGACAGTAAAAGTAATGTAAAGTGAAGAAAGCTTTGCTACCCTTCATTTAGTGACAGGCATTGTTGAAGTTTCATCGGCGATTTTACGCTGGTGATGCCGACGTGATTTGTGATTAATTTTTTTCATCTCAGATAATTTACCACTTTCCTACACTAAGAAAACATCGCAGTCTTATTAAATTGTGTAAGTTGTACCGCATGAAAACACACCTTTTACTCCAGCATTTAAAAATATTTTAGGACTTTTTACTCAGTTGTTGTATTTTTTCGTATTTCTAAAAAGCCAGACATAACTAATCGATGATCAATGACATCAATGAGTAATCGTTGAGTAATCGATGCCCAAAACTTTTGTGGCCTATCGAGTACTCATCGATGACATCGGTTACTTATTGATGTAATTGATCAGTCATCGATGACCCATCGATTACTCATTGACTATTATACTGCTCACGAACGACACCTTTCTTGCTTCTTGTCATCAGACACCAAAGGAACCCGTAATGTATAAATACCTTAACATCAAGCTCAAGACTAAATACACAAAAGAACTAATGCAAGAAAGATAATCCTGTCCTAAAACTATTGTGAGCCTCCTTAAACTACATGTAATGCATTGCAAGTGCAGTTATTTGTGAATTTCAGAGATGGGAAGGCAAAGAGTTGCTGAATCTTTTATTAGTAAAGAATTGGGGGGGTAGGGAATCAATACACAAAGATTGTTGTCGATAAAATCGATAAGTAATGGTAATAGGACTGAGTGGAGTCCAATTCGGTCTGTAATCATACGAGTGATAACAAAATCGGACGACCGCGCAGCGGGAGTCCGATTTGTTTATCACGAGTATGATTACAGACAGAATTGGACGACACGAAGTCTTATTACCAATTAATCATAAAAATTACAATTTCCGAGAAAAGAAGAATAGCAAAGTTATGAAATAAAGGGAAAATTTGCATTTAATGTCGCTCTGAAATCGACAACAGTCAAAATGGATTTGCTGGTTGCCAAGTGACGAGCGAAAAACAAGTCTTATGTCAGTCAAAAACGCAGCCATGCATGAAAAACGCTAGACTGCGCAGAACTTTGCGGAATTTGGTTAAAATTACGAACGCTTGCCAGGGCAGTTTTTCCAGCAAGATTCAAGGTTTTTAAGCTGAGTCAATAGACAGCTCACTTCAAGTTGTAAACAACAGAGCCAGAGTCAATTATGATTCTTCGTTTCCTTGGCTTTTTGGGACGGGGATTTTCTTAAGTTGCTGGTGTTTTTTAAACACACTGAACTGTTTATTGAAAATTTAAAATGGCGCCGAGAGATTTTTGTAGCCATGCTGTATTTGGACGACAGCATACCGGTGAATTCTGCCACATTCGCTAATGAAGAAACTTGGTTTGAACTGATTGGAACTGCTGGTCGAACATTCTCCTACAGCTGGTGGATTTGCTGAAGCTGCAGGCACCGAACAGCTGTGCAAAGGGAATGTCGAAGAAATCGCAGATATCGAGCTGGATTGTACAGGCACGTATCCGCTAGCAATGAGAAACAATTCTCGTCTTTCACTGACAGTTAAATGCATTAATGTTTTTGGCTTTACAACGTTCTACCTATGCTGCCATCCATGATTTAGTTGCTCGAGCGATGTTTTTGGAGGCTGTGGTTTTACTATTATTTATTTCTGAAATTTCTCCGTCCGATACAAGGGGAAAACTTGGCTTGTCTCCTGTATTTTTGATTTTGTTGAACAAAATGAGGATTTTCGAGGGAGGAGAATACTAGCGTACTGTGCAGTGGTATTACAGCCGGGTGGATGTTTACCTCTGTTTGCCGCGGTGGTTGCGAAGCGATAAACAATGCTGTGGATTGCTGAACTTTATCTGAACATGTTAACATATCCACAAAGGAACTCGTCTGGATAGTTGGCATAAACATTTGTGCCATAGGATAAAATAAATCACTTCTGTCTTCTAAAACATAATCATTGTTCTAGGGGAAAAAATTCTCCATTTTGAAGAAAGCCTCAATTTAGGAGTTTGTACACTTGTTTCTTTGGTGATTGAAACCAAGGTTGTGATTGGTTGATTTAAACCACAACTTTAAATGTGATTGGTTAATTTTAACTACATCTTTGAATGTGATTGGCTTATTGAACTGTCCGATAACAAACTGTCCGATAACAAGGTGTCCGATAACAAACTGTCCGATAACAGCTTGACAAGTGAATTAGTGGGAAATAGGAGTTTTTTTAACCAATCACAATCGAGGAAATTGTAATTTTTATGATTACAATAAAAATTGATAGTTATCGATCACTCACAACATATCTCTTTATCCATTTTTATCAATTTCCGATGCAATTAGCTAATTTTTATCGATTTTGTTGATTGAACATGCTGGGTTTATAACAGCCACTACACAAACAGGTTATGCAAAACTCCCCTTGTTGCGTGACAAAGGAGACCAGAACTTCACTGTTCCCGGCCCCTTTCTCGCTTTCAGCACATAGAAATTGTCTAAATATTTTGAATATGTTACAGTTTTGAATGTATTGAATGTGTATCTGAAAAATGTTGTTTAAATGATTTGTAAGATACCTTAATTTGAATTGTAAATTCAAATTTCACGCTTTTCGGGTGTGGATCAATCAGGTCAATCAGATTTAATTTGATCAGAGAAAAATAACCCCTGGAGCGTAACTGCCGCTATTGCACTAGCCTATTGTTATTTTGCCTAGTTCTTAAGCGGACCACTAGTTACAGTACCGCTCAAAAGTAGGTTGACAGTCCCTCGAGCCTCGAGCCTCGATCCTCGATAATTTAGAGTATCGAGTCTCGAGTATCGCGTCTTGAGTCGAGAAACTACTCAGGGTTTAGAACCTGAAGATGCAAAACAGCTCCTATAGGAGAGGTGTGCGACATATGCAGACTGCAGACTGCAGACTGGCAGATTATATATCGTGTTACCTTTACCATCACTGATAGCTAACCTAAACAGTCTAACCGAAGTGCTATTTTGGCAGGAGCGCTAGTTTGGCCAACAGAACTTCTAGTTTGGCTAACCCAAGCGCGAGTCTGCAAGTCTGCAAGTCTGCAGTCTGCATTTGTCGCACACCGCTATAGGAGCCACCACTTCAAATGCAAGCAGCGATCAGGGTTTAGAACCTGAAGATGCAAAACAGCTCCTATATGAAGCTGAGACATGTTGGAATAATAGCAATAAAAAAAAGTTTGAACTTCATTATTAATTGATATTATATAGTACTAAATTTCTCGATTTTAATCTTCGTGTGTCCTATATTTTGCGAGTATTAAATTTCGCGTTTTTTTCAAAATCGCGAAATTTAGTACTCCCGGAATTTGGAGAGAATATTAGGTAGTCGATTCCTGTTAGCGTACTTATTAGTTTCATTTCCAACTGCTTGGTTACTGTTTAGTTGTTTCGTTATTAAATAAAGAGTTGGGTAAAGCGAAATATTGCACAACTGAGAATCATCTGTATTTGTGATTAGCACTTTGCGTCTCTACATTGTCAACAGGAACGTCAGTTATACGAAAAAATACGTTAAGCACAGATAAAAGAATCACAACTGAAAAAAAAGGTACAAGAAAGCAAGAAAGGTGTCGTTCGTGAGCAGTATAATAGTTGATCAATTACATCAATAAGTAATCGATAGGCCACAAAAGTTTTGGGCATCGATTACTCAACGATTACTCATTGATGTCATTGATCATCGATTAGTTATGTCTGGCTTTTAGAAATACGAAAAAATACAACAACTGAGTAAAAAGTCCTAAAATATTTTTAAATGCTGGAGTAAAAGGTGTGTTTTCATGCGGTACAACTTACACAATTTAATAAGACTATGATGTTTTCTTGGTGTAGGAAAGCGGTAAATTTGAGATGAAAAAAATTAATCACAAATCACGTCGGCATCACCAGCGTAAAATCGCCGATGAAACTTCAACAATGCCTGTCACTAAATGAAGGGTAGCAAAGCTTTCTTCACTTTACATTACTTTTACTGTCAACAAGAAAAATTCTTTTTCATTTCCAAAGGCTCTGTTATTGTCGAAATCTTCAAAACAATTCAAAACAGCGGCTAAATGAAAACAACGGCTCGTGCAAATTTCGAATTGGCAACCTTTACAGCTGTAATACTGCTCCAACGACAACTGAAGTAATTCAACCGTGTATCTCTATGTTGACTCATTCTTTAAAAGCAGCGACTAGAAATAGGTGGGAATCACAAAAAATGAAACGTCAAAATACCGGGATTTCCTTGTGACGGCACGCGCCAGCTTGTTTTTCTTTTGACGGTGGGAAATAATTTACATGTGATCCATTTCCACACTTTCTATCAAGCAGTGATTGTCAAAACATTTAGAATGGTTCCAAAAAGTTACACTTTATCAGATGAAATTATTCTTCCAGCAAACAATCTAGCGGGAAAAGAAGTAAACAACTTCTGAATGTTCACATTTGCATAATCGCAACTCTGTCGGCACTTGATTTACCGGATGAAGTTTGCAGTTAACAGAAAGCTCTTCCATTTAAATGGAAAACTGTTCCGATTTTTAGTTAATCAAAGGGATAAAAAACGGATTAAACACTTTTAGAAACTGTTTAAACGTTTCTGTAAACCGTTTAAACGGATAGTGGTTTTTATAAAACGATTTGCTTAGTTAATAAAACGGATCAAAAAACAG
>JAHPZR010046523.1:0-10993 GCA_019787425.1 Platygyra sinensis
AAAGTAAATGAGTGATTAAAAGAACAAATGTACGAACGCGCCAAAACGAAAGAAGCACAAAATAAGTTGAAGCTGTGCTTTCTTGTAAAGAAATGTTCGCAAGACAACTTACTTTCAGCAACTTCTTCTGGCAACGTTTCCTGGGAAGATACAGTCCCAGAATTTGTGGTCTCGTGATCCATGGATGTAGACGTGGAAACAGATTTGACAATTCCTTCACAAAATCCCGAACTCTGATTCCACATCATAGAGGGGATTGTAGGACTTTGGGAAAACTGTCCCGCCAATCCAATCCCCTGAACGCTTGGAAAGCCTCCTACTTGTCCTGGCTGCGTTTGTGCCAACTGATAAGGATTGCAAAACGGCGCATATAGCGTGAAAGGTACTTGAAGAGAGGTTTGCCATGGGACAAATTGCATTGGCGTACATAAGGTAGGGTTCCATGTAGCGCCAAGTGAAGTGGATCCAGACAGTTGATCAAACTGTCTTTCTGTTGCTTGTGGTGTGCGGTTCTTCTGTCGTCTGTGCTCGGATTTCTTGGTGGAATACAGTTGTCGTTTTACGTGGAGCAACAGATCTGTAGACGAAAGGATGAAATCAAGTCAGGGGAGTTTACTATCTTAGTCAGTGCTTTCGGAAATGACAGAATGGAATAGCGTTGCGTGCATAATTTTTCTGACTGATTGTCGTGGACTGTTGGCCGTTCACGGCTACAAAAAAGCTCTTACAACAAAAGAAAAGACCGGCTTCCAACAGTCTATAGAATATATTCTTAAGATTGCCGTTACGACAAAAAAAAACGGCGAAAAATCTCAAATTAACCCGAAAATATTGGTAATTTTTTTTTCAAATTGGTTGAGAGCTGAAATTAAAATAGAAAAACACGCGATATAGAAAGTATCTTTTGTTAATTTAAATGAGGTTGGCTATTTTAGTGTCCATCTTTAAAATTTTACTTAAAACCTTTATTTAATCTCAGTGACTCATCACAATTGCATAAATCCTCAATTCTTTAATTTCTTTTCCTTCAGTTTATAAAAATCTTTTGAAAGTCATATCATGAGAACTTCCAGCGCAAAGATAAAGAGACATTTTGTAAGACTCTTTAAACCCTTAGGATGTTGGGAAATCGATACAGAATAACTACCGGTAATGTGAGGTAGATTTTTCTTAGAACCCTCTAGCGCTCGCTTCCAGATATATTTAAGTGCCCTGATATGTATGTATGTATGTATGATATAAGCACCCGCTTAAGCCTGCTATAAAGAAAAGAAAAATAATCTATTTGGTTTTCTGAACCTTACCTCGCCTTCCTTTTCGAAAGAAAGGATGTTTAAATTCACATTTTGAAAAGAACGATAAAGGCGAAGTTGACATCCTCTTTGCATATTCCGTGACTTTACGAAATCCATACAAGTTTAGTTGCCGAACAAAACTTGCAAAATGCTTGGTCTTGAAAAGGGCGCTCGATGGATTGTTTAGAATCTCGGAAACGAATCTCTGAATGCTAGGAATAACGATGCCTGTTCCTTGTGCGTTCCAGTGAATTTCCTCGCGTTTAGGATTGTTAACAATCCACCATAACTTCTCTGGAAAAGCCAGCAAAGCATAATCAGATTGATGATCTGTCGGTAAATAAGAAGAAACTCTCGCCATGTTGAACGTTTTGTGTGAAGAAAACTTCCAGAGTTTCTAATCTGTTATTTTTGCGTTTCCATGGAATTTTCTCGTGGTTCTTGCGTGACGCGTAAATGGCGCGTCAACGAGACTTTTGATTGGCTGAAAGTAAGTGCGCGCGCAAGATTTGTTGCTTCAGCCAGATCCAGGGGCACATGTAAGTAGAATTTTTCAATAGATAGTTCTTACCCCAACTTCTCATTAGTGTGTGACAATGCCTTCTCCACCTCCTATCCAACCTCCTAAAAATTTGGAAACACATCTCCATTAGATATATTCTTGCCGGGCTATCCCGGCTTGCCGAGATGAGATAAACCACGAAGACATGGCGGCGCGAGTTGATTTTTTTCGTAGTTACCATTTGCCAGTGTTATCTCACGAACGGAATGACAGTCAATCTGTAGAGATCAATGTAATTAGATGAGTCTCAGGCAGAGAACAGGCCCGTGTCCGTGCAGAAAGCCGTTTTGTTTGTAGTAGTTAGTGGCCGCTCAAAAGATAGCCCACGCATTCCACTCACTGTCCTGGTTAGGTTAGTTACATGTAAAGGTCAACCCCTCTATAGAGTAGCCCGGTTAGCCGGGGCACACTCCCCCAAGTAAACAGGCCTTAAGGCTTTTTTTCACGCATTAGGAGAATGGCTTGGTATGCAAGACGGATAAAAGAGTTGGATTTTATGAGAAAATTTAGACAAGTCGGCGGCAAAATTTACACCTCCATACCGAAACTAGAGAGAGAAGTAACGACATTTTCCTAAAATTGTTCATTATTTGCTTCAACGGTTTAATTTAACAACTTTTTTCATAAGAGAAAATTCTATTCATTTTGAGAAATTGTCCCGAAGGCCATATGAAGAGAAGGAGCCATGCTTATGCATATGAACGATTCCGAGAATTTATGTTTGCTTTATTGCAACAGCACTCTGCCTCAGCTTCTATTTTATTTTTAGATTTTGTTGTTGTTGATGTAATTAATTGATTTTTGGGAGATCTCGAGCTTTCCTCCTGGCCTTGTAGCCGCCATGATATTTAAATGTACACAACCGAGAGGTCCTGGGCACAAAACCGTAATTTTCCCGCCATTTTCTGCCTGAACTTTGCAAAGAGCTCTGGGTAATATGAACAGAGCGTGCACAGTTTGCCGGGAAATCAGCTTGTCCGCCATCATGCCTCCGAAGAAGAAGGCCGCGAATGAGCCTACGAAAAAAACCGAACAAAAAAAGAAGGAAAAGATAATCGAGGTATTTGATGGACTGGTCGTCTTCTCAAAAAGTCGAACTTTTCTTCTGTGAACTCAGATTTGTGATTTTTATCTCGTACAGGATAAAACTTTTGGGTTGAAAAAACAAGAAGGGCAAGAAACAGCAAACATTCGTTAAACACGTTACTCAACAGGTAGGCTAATAATAGATGTACTTTTTGAGGATTTTTGCGATTTCAGTAATTGTTGGTTTGCTTTCCTTCCTTGGAATAGGTCAAATATGGCGGGAATCCCAGTGCAAGGAAGGTACGTACCACATTACAAATGATATCAGCTGAAGTACATATATTATTGCACCACATGTACACGCAAGTAACTTGAACTATCTATTGAAAAAATTCTACTTACATGTGCCCCTGGATCTGGCTGAAGCAACAAATCTTGCGCGCGCACTTACTTTCAGCCAATCAAAAGTCTCGTTGACGCGCCATTTACGCCGTCACGCAAGAACCACGAGAAAATTCCATGGAAACGCAAAAATAACAGATTAGAAACTCTGGAAGTTTTCTTCACACAAACGTTCAACATGGCGAGAGTTTCTTCTTATTTACCGACAGATCATCAATCTGATTATGCTTTTGCTGGCTTTTCCAGAGAAGTTATGGTGGATTGTTAACAATCCTAAACGCGAGGAAATTCACTGGAACGCACAAGGAAACAGGCATCGTTATTCCTAGCATTCAGAGATTCGTTTCCGAGATTCTAAACAATCCATCGAGCGCCCTTTCCAAGACCAAGCATTTTGCAAGTTTTGTTCGGCAACTAACTTGTATGGATTTCGTTAAAGTCACGGAATATGCAAAGAGGATGTCAACTTCGCCTTTATCGTTCTTTTCAAAATGTGAATTTAACATCCTTTCTTTCGAAAAGGAAGGCGAGGTAAGGTTCAGAAAACCAAATAGATTATTTTCTTTTCTTTATAGCAGGCTTAAGCGGGTGCTTATATCATACATACATACATACATATCAGGGCACCGCTGGAATGTCCTGGAATAAAGCCATTGTGGGCTTCAGAAACAGAATTAGCTGAGGGATTGACGCATTGTTTATAACGACACCATTTAGGACTACGGTCGTTGGCGAGTGCAGGCTGTTTAGACCTAAAGGGATTCAACACACTTCATAAATTAGCCAATTTATCACAATCAGTCCATAACTCAATCAATCAATTCATCGATCAATTACTAAATCAGTCCATCATTCCATCGGTCAGTCTGTCAGTCTATCAACCTGTTCGCCTGTCGGCCTGTCGGTCTGTGGGCCTGTGGGCTTGTCGAGTCTGTCGGTTTGTCAGTCCGCCAGTCAGTCAGTCTGTCGGTCTGTCGGTCTGTCGGTCTGTCGGTCTGTTGCTTTTCAGTCTGTCAGTCTGCCAGTGCATGAAAGATCTTCAATACACACTTCGAACACGAGAATGGTAGTGTTGAACAAACTTTTGAATCACCGCATGAATTAGTTCGTGCATTTGTGAGTGATTGGGTGGAGAAAAGTAAATGAGTGATTAAAAGAACAAATGTACGAACGCGCCAAAACGAAAGAAGCACAAAATAAGTTGAAGCTGTGCTTTCTTGTAAAGAAATGTTCGCAAGACAACTTACTTTCAGCAACTTCTTCTGGCAACGTTTCCTGGGAAGATACAGTCCCAGAATTTGTGGTCTCGTGATCCATGGATGTAGACGTGGAAACAGATTTGACAATTCCTTCACAAAATCCCGAACTCTGATTCCACATCATAGAGGGGATTGTAGGACTTTGGGAAAACTGTCCCGCCAATCCAATCCCCTGAACGCTTGGAAAGCCTCCTACTTGTCCTGGCTGCGTTTGTGCCAACTGATAAGGATTGCAAAACGGCGCATATAGCGTGAAAGGTACTTGAGAGAGGTTTGCCATGGGACAAATTGCATTGGCGTACATAAGGTAGGGTTCCATGTAGCGCAAGTGAAGTGGATCCAGACAGTTGATCAAACTGTCTTTCTGTTGCTTGTGGTGTGCGGTTCTTCTGTCGTCTGTGCTCGGATTTCTTGGTGGAATACAGTTGTCGTTTTACGTGGAGCAACAGATCTGTAGACGAAAGGATGAAATCAAGTCAGGGGAGTTTACTATCTTAGTCAGTGCTTTCGGAAATGACAGAATGGAATAGCGTTGCGTGCATAATTTTTCTGACTGATTGTCGTGGACTGTTGGCCGTTCACGGCTACAAAAAAGCTCTTACAACAAAAGAAAAGACCGGCTTCCAACAGTCTATAGAATATATTCTTAAGATTGCCGTTACGACAAAAAAAAACGGCGAAAAATCTCAAATTAACCCGAAAATATTGGTAATTTTTTTTTCAAATTGGTTGAGAGCTGAAATTAAAATAGAAAAACACGCGATATAGAAAGTATCTTTTGTTAATTTAAATGAGGTTGGCTATTTTAGTGTCCATCTTTAAAATTTTACTTAAAACCTTTATTTAATCTCAGTGACTCATCACAATTGCATAAATCCTCAATTCTTTAATTTCTTTTCCTTCAGTTTATAAAAATCTTTTGAAAGTCATATCATGAGAACTTCCAGCGCAAAGATAAAGAGACATTTTGTAAGACTCTTTAAACCCTTAGGATGTTGGGAAATCGATACAGAATAACTACCGGTAATGTGAGGTAGATTTTTCTTAGAACCCTCTAGCGCTCGCTTCCAGATATATTTAAGTGCCCTGATATGTATGTATGTATGTATGATATAAGCACCCGCTTAAGCCTGCTATAAAGAAAAGAAAAATAATCTATTTGGTTTTCTGAACCTTACCTCGCCTTCCTTTTCGAAAGAAAGGATGTTTAAATTCACATTTTGAAAAGAACGATAAAGGCGAAGTTGACATCCTCTTTGCATATTCCGTGACTTTACGAAATCCATACAAGTTTAGTTGCCGAACAAAACTTGCAAAATGCTTGGTCTTGAAAAGGGCGCTCGATGGATTGTTTAGAATCTCGGAAACGAATCTCTGAATGCTAGGAATAACGATGCCTGTTCCTTGTGCGTTCCAGTGAATTTCCTCGCGTTTAGGATTGTTAACAATCCACCATAACTTCTCTTGGAAAAGCCAGCAAAGCATAATCAGATTGATGATCTGTCGGTAAATAAGAAGAAACTCTCGCCATGTTGAACGTTTTGTGTGAAGAAAACTTCCAGAGTTTCTAATCTGTTATTTTTGCGTTTCCATGGAATTTTCTCGTGGTTCTTGCGTGACGCGTAAATGGCGCGTCAACGAGACTTTTGATTGGCTGAAAGTAAGTGCGCGCGCAAGATTTGTTGCTTCAGCCAGATCCAGGGGCACATGTAAGTAGAATTTTTCAATAGATAGTTCAAGTTACTTGCGTGTACATGTGGTGCAATAATATATGTACTTCAGCTGATATCATTTGTAATGTGGTACGTACCTTCCTTGCACTGGGATTCCCGCCATATTTGACCTATTCCAAGGAAGGAAAGCAAACCAACAATTACTGAAATCGCAAAAATCCTCAAAAAGTACATCTATTATTAGCCTACCTGTTGAGTAACGTGTTTAACGAATGTTTGCTGTTTCTTGCCCTTCTTGTTTTTCAACCCAAAAGTTTTATCCTGTACGAGATAAAAATCACAAATCTGAGTTCACAGAAGAAAAGTTCGACTTTTTGAGAAGACGACCAGTCCATCAAATACCTCGATTATCTTTTCCTTCTTTTTTTGTTCGGTTTTTTTCGTAGGCTCATTCGCGGCCTTCTTCTTCGGAGGCATGATGGCGGACAAGCTGATTTCCCGGCAAACTGTGCACGCTCTGTTCATATTACCCAGAGCTCTTTGCAAAGTTCAGGCAGAAAATGGCGGGAAAATTACGGTTTTGTGCCCAGGACCTCTCGGTTGTGTACATTTAAATATCATGGCGGCTACAAGGCCAGGAGGAAAGCTCGAGATCTCCCAAAAATCAATTAATTACATCAACAACAACAAAATCTAAAAATAAAATAGAAGCTGAGGCAGAGTGCTGTTGCAATAAAGCAAACATAAATTCTCGGAATCGTTCATATGCATAAGCATGGCTCCTTCTCTTCATATGGCCTTCGGGACAATTTCTCAAAATGAATAGAATTTTCTCTTATGAAAAAAGTTGTTAAATTAAACCGTTGAAGCAAATAATGAACAATTTTAGGAAAATGTCGTTACTTCTCTCTCTAGTTTCGGTATGGAGGTGTAAATTTTGCCGCCGACTTGTCTAAATTTTCTCATAAAATCCAACTCTTTTATCCGTCTTGCATACCAAGCCATTCTCCTAATGCGTGAAAAAAAGCCTTAAGGCCTGTTTACTTGGGGGAGTGTGCCCCGGCTAACCGGGCTACTCTATAGAGGGGTTGACCTTTACATGTAACTAACCTAACCAGGACAGTGAGTGGAATGCGTGGGCTATCTTTTGAGCGGCCACTAACTACTACAAACAAAACGGCTTTCTGCACGGACACGGGCCTGTTCTCTGCCTGAGACTCATCTAATTACATTGATCTCTACAGATTGACTGTCATTCCGTTCGTGAGATAACACTGGCAAATGGTAACTACGAAAAAAATCAACTCGCGCCGCCATGTCTTCGTGGTTTATCTCATCTCGGCAAGCCGGATAGCCCGGCAAGAATATATCTAATGGAGATGTGTTTCCAAATTTTTAGGAGGTTGGATAGGAGGTGGAGAAGGCATTGTCACACACTAATGAGAAGTTGGGGTAAGAACTATCTATTGAAAAATTCTACTTACATGTGCCCCTGGATCTGGCTGAAGCAACAAATCTTGCGCGCGCACTTACTTTCAGCCAATCAAAAGTCTCGTTGACGCGCCATTTACGCGTCACGCAAGAACCACGAGAAAATTCCATGGAAACGCAAAAATAACAGATTAGAAACTCTGGAAGTTTTCTTCACACAAAACGTTCAACATGGCGAGAGTTTCTTCTTATTTACCGACAGATCATCAATCTGATTATGCTTTGCTGGCTTTTCCAGAGAAGTTATGGTGGATTGTTAACAATCCTAAACGCGAGGAAATTCACTGGAACGCACAAGGAACAGGCATCGTTATTCCTAGCATTCAGAGATTCGTTTCCGAGATTCTAAACAATCCATCGAGCGCCCTTTTCAAGACCAAGCATTTTGCAAGTTTTGTTCGGCAACTAAACTTGTATGGATTTCGTAAAGTCACGGAATATGCAAAGAGGATGTCAACTTCGCCTTTATCGTTCTTTTCAAAATGTGAATTTAAACATCCTTTCTTTCGAAAAGGAAGGCGAGGTAAGGTTCAGAAAACCAAATAGATTATTTTTCTTTTCTTTATAGCAGGCTTAAGCGGGTGCTTATATCATACATACATACATACATATCAGGGCACTTAAATATATCTGGAAGCGAGCGCTAGAGGGTTCTAAGAAAAATCTACCTCACATTACCGGTAGTTATTCTGTATCGATTTCCCAACATCCTAAGGGTTTAAAGAGTCTTACAAAATGTCTCTTTATCTTTGCGCTGGAAGTTCTCATGATATGACTTTCAAAAGATTTTTATAAACTGAAGGAAAAGAAATTAAAGAATTGAGGATTTATGCAATTGTGATGAGTCACTGAGATTAAATAAAGGTTTTAAGTAAAATTTTAAAGATGGACACTAAAATAGCCAACCTCATTTAAATTAACAAAAGATACTTTCTATATCGCGTGTTTTTCTATTTTAATTTCAGCTCTCAACCAATTTGAAAAAAAAATTACCAATATTTTCGGGTTAATTTGAGATTTTTCGCCGTTTTTTTTTGTCGTAACGGCAATCTTAAGAATATATTCTATAGACTGTTGGAAGCCGGTCTTTTCTTTTGTTGTAAGAGCTTTTTTGTAGCCGTGAACGGCCAACAGTCCACGACAATCAGTCAGAAAAATTATGCACGCAACGCTATTCCATTCTGTCATTTCCGAAAGCACTGACTAAGATAGTAAACTCCCCTGACTTGATTTCATCCTTTCGTCTACAGATCTGTTGCTCCACGTAAAACGACAACTGTATTCCACCAAGAAATCCGAGCACAGACGACAGAAGAACCGCACACCACAAGCAACAGAAAGACAGTTTGATCAACTGTCTGGATCCACTTCACTTGGCGCTACATGGAACCCTACCTTATGTACGCCAATGCAATTTGTCCCATGGCAAACCTCTCTTCAAGTACCTTTCACGCTATATGCGCCGTTTTGCAATCCTTATCAGTTGGCACAAACGCAGCCAGGACAAGTAGGAGGCTTTCCAAGCGTTCAGGGGATTGGATTGGCGGGACAGTTTTCCCAAAGTCCTACAATCCCCTCTATGATGTGGAATCAGAGTTCGGGATTTTGTGAAGGAATTGTCAAATCTGTTTCCACGTCTACATCCATGGATCACGAGACCACAAATTCTGGGACTGTATCTTCCCAGGAAACGTTGCCAGAAGAAGTTGCTGAAAGTAAGTTGTCTTGCGAACATTTCTTTACAAGAAAGCACAGCTTCAACTTATTTTGTGCTTCTTTCGTTTTGGCGCGTTCGTACATTTGTTCTTTTAATCACTCATTTACTTTTCCTCCACCCAATCACTCACAAATGCACGAACTAATTCATGCGGTGATTCAAAAGTTTGTTCAACACTACCATTCTCGTGTTCGAAGTGTGTATTGAAGATCTTTCATGCACTGGCAGACTGACAGACTGAAAAGCAACAGACCGACAGACCGACAGACCGACAGACCGACAGACTGACTGACTGGCGGACTGACAAACCGACAGACTCGACAAGCCCACAGGCCCACAGACCGACAGGCCGACAGGCGAACAGGTTGATAGACTGACAGACTGACCGATGGAATGATGGACTGATTTAGTAATTGATCGATGAATTGATTGATTGAGTTATGGACTGATTGTGATAAATTGGCTAATTTATGAAGTGTGTTGAATCCCTTTAGGTCTAAACAGCCTGCACTCGCCAACGACCGTAGTCCTAAATGGTGTCGTTATAAACAATGCGTCAAATCCCTCAGCTAATTCTGTTTCTGAAGCCCACAATGGCTTTATTCCAGGACATTCCAGCGGTGCCCTGGACACCAAGCTTACGTTATCCGCCCCCAACAACAACTCTGAATTATCTAAAGAAATGACACCTTCACAGAGGGATCAGTCCGTTGCATACTCACAATCTTTCACCGTTCGTGCAATGCTGAAGGAATCCAGTGCAAAGCCATTTGCGTCAAGCTCACAACCTTTTACAGTGGATACACTTTCGAGAGAATTTACTAAAAAGCCATCTGCCTCAGACTCACAGTATGACGGGAAAATTATAAGACACGCTCACGAATTGTGTAACAGCAAAGGGCTTCCATTCAGCTGCGCTTAATCTTGAGATTAAAAGCTAATGCCGCAAACATTTTTTAAAGAAGATTGAAATCACTTTATATATTGCTACTAAAACTAGGACAGACTGTCAGAGATCATTGGGAGCTTTTTTCACGACTGCACAAGACTTTAATGCATTTTTGTGCATGATGAAAACGCTTTTATAGAATTGGTTCTACAACTTTTGTCACTGAAAAATCTGATACATTCTTTTAATACCCTAAATAAATTATTTTAAAACCCTCCAAAGTTTATTTGCAATCTTAGTTGTACGAGTTCGCCTCATGCTAATTAACATTTGGCTTGGTCCTGTTTATGGACAAGTGGTCAAATCACTAATTAATTAAACAAAAAGTAACTTAGGGTGTGTTGCGTGACCTTCTTGTGCACGTGACGAAGAAACGTCATCAGTGTTACTAAGCAACTTTGTTTCTTTGATTGAGAAAAGACCATCACCTTCATTTTTGTTAGCCGAGGAAGTCTCAGCACTAGTACGAGTCACTTCTTGCCTGGAAAATTAACCAAACGTCTCTGGGAACAAAATTGTTACGATTCTAATAGGCCATTTCCGAGTTCCCTTGTACCTCTGTTTCAAAGCGAGTTTAAGTGCGAAACCATTCTTATGAAAATGACTTGATTTACATAAA
>JAHPZR010046527.1:0-5000 GCA_019787425.1 Platygyra sinensis
CATACAGAATATTTAATTAACGGACGCATTTCCACTCGATGTTTTGACGTACCAGTCGTCGTTCAAAAGAACATCGGCAAGCTGTTGTGGATTCATGCTTTTCTTAAATTCAAGGGCTTCTTCAGGTAAGGGTATTTTATTTTCATGAATTAAGATTTTGTTCAAAAAGCCGATATTTTTTAAAGGCCTATTCGATTTCAGCTTCTTGTTGCTTTGAGTGGCAACTCCTTTTCTTCCGCGGCCCATTGTTGTAATACATAATTATTATAAAGCTTCAAATGGGTTTTGAATCTGCAATAAAAAATTTAAGCGTTTAAGTCTTTTTCTTTCTGTTTCTCGTCCGCAGCGCACGCGAACAAAACCTACTTTCAGGGCTCTCTTCTGATCGTTTCGGTCAGTCTTGGAGGACAAACTCATCTTGTTTACGAGCAAAAAACATCATTCCAGAAAAAAATCGTGGGTTCCTAGACCAACGCGCACATCTTCTCACGTTTTCTCTCCCACAGTCGCGGCATAGTTGAATATGGCTCCTTACTCCAATACCGCAATTCAAGCATGGGAGCGGAATTTTACTTCCATTTCTGATATAGCGTCTGTGAACTTTGCAATATTCTTCGCGACAAGATTTTCCACATATCTCATGCTTGCCATTTTTTAACCACGGACAAATGTTATACCCTCTGTGACCTTTCATTTAAAATCACGCCGCATTTTTCTAATTGAGATAATAATTCGTATACAATGCCCCAGTAGTAGGTAAAGAGTCTGACAAATACTACTTTTTCCGGTAGGCCTTAGAATCGCCGAAATAATGCGCTCAGCGGCGGGTCGAAGCTGGCTGAGACCCGACGTTGAAAGCATTATTTCGGCGCTTCAAGGCCTACCGGAAAAAGTGGTATTTGTCAGACTCTTTACCTACTACTCAGCTGGATAGAGATGGCAGACGAGGCTTCACATTTGGCTACGGCAACAATTACAAGGTGATGATAACTATGTGTTTTATGGTTATTTATTTGTTTATTGTAATTGCATGAGCGGCTTGGAAGTTACGGTGCCATTTTAAGATTTCTTTTGGAGCCTAAATGGCGGTAAATAGCCCGAATGTATTAATGTAATCAGGCTCAATTTCTTAAATTCACCATGTCTACATGTGCAGTTGTTATGAATTATTCCCGTAGCTATCGGTCAAATAAGGCAAAGATATGCAGTCGGAATTTCAATATCCTAAAACTAGCTAAAAGAAACTCGTTAGTCTTAAGTCTTGTGTACATCTTCATTATTTGTAAGTTATTTCATTGCAAAAAAACCGTAATCTTGAATTTTTGCAGCTAAGGTTAATGCAGTGAATATTCCGTTTTACCACTAAACAAAAAAAAACGTACTACAATATTACTTTACAAAATTTTGTAGGCCAAAGAGAGAGTTCTTCCCAGCAATTGCAATTATTTGTTTATACATGCTTGTGGACAAGAAAAATGTTTACATTCGCTGTGTTAAATGAGAGCAAATTCTATGTATTTCAGAGTTGATTTGCTTTTTTAAAGGTGGTAGGACTAGTGTTTATGTTTTTTTTATGACGTTGGTTTATCTGATATCTTTTAATTACAGAAATTATCAGATGAAATGGAGTGGAGAGCATGAAGTAATGCCAGGGAGGGAAATTGTGTTGTTCAAAATATGGAAATATAAGGCGGAGAACCGTGAAAGGGGCCAGTGCCTAGATAGAATTGCTGAGAGTCATTTAGGCCATCATTTAGTGTGTCTCAAAGGTCTCAGTGTGAGAGACAGGCTTAAAATATTAGAGCGAGATTTTAAAAAAGGAAAGAAAGATCTGAGCAATATGCCTCTGGGATTTCTCCAGAAAAGACAGAACTCAATCAATTAATGGAAGACTACTTGGTACAGAAGGAAGATCAGGAGACGGGGAGTCAGAAAAGGCCTCAAAAGAATCTCGGGATAAGGCAGCAAAGGACAAGGCTACAGCACAAGACATAAGAAAGAAGGCAATGGAACGTCTATCAGAAACAAAGAAAAGAGCTGGGTCTGATATGCCAAAAAAGAAAAGGAGGCATCAAATAGAGAATGTGAATTGAAAAAGCAAGAACTTGAATTTAAAATGGAGCAGGAGAAGAGTGCAGCAGCCCAACAAACCATTATGAAGAATCAGCAAGAGCAATTTCAAACAATGCTTCAGATGTTCATGCAAAAACAGCAAACTCAAAGCCAGGCCCTGCTTGAACTTTTGAAAAAAAGAAACTGATGTAATGCTGGACTAATTTGTTTAAATTTTATGGGTGTAGTTGTGTTTATGGCTACATTTTTTGGTAATGGGATACCCCTTTCTCCATAGTTAATGTATTATCCCTATTTACTAGCTAATGAAAAGTTGAAACAAAATTCTAATTTTAATGCAGTTGAATTCCACATTGATACAAAAATAGCAGAATTTTAACTATATGATTAAATAAAATAACCATGTAAGGGTGGTGGATTGACACCAAAGTACCCTGAGCTAATTGACTGGTACAGAATAGTATCATAGGAGCGTTCTGAATCAAGGCACAATCGACGTTAGTACATTTTCCCCACTACACTTAAACCAATTTTGAGGTTCTTTATGAAATCCAGAAATTTAGAGTAATTAAGTGTCTATTTAAAACCCATTCAACAGCAGTGCATGCACCGTTCATGGCTGTATTGTAGTTTTTTGATCTTGGGTTAGAGCTGCACCCCTAAAAGGTCCTTGAAAGTGTGCACACAGGGGATATGGGGGGTCGCGATAAAGACACATGGGTGTTCCAGTTTTAGGGGAATTAGAGAGTCTGCAGTTTTTGTAAAAGATCTGATGAAGCTAGCATGCTGCTATCGTGGCGCCTCCCTTCTACAGGGCTATACAAATTACTATCAAGTCCAATACGCAATGCCGACAGATTGAAATTTTATGGAGTGCATCCGCTTGTGTCCATTCTAAAGAACTCTTTAATTAACACCCGGCCTGCACACTGGCCGAACAGTTCGAATTCCATCGATGGAACCCCAACAATTGTCTAAAGCTGCGCCTCACTGATGTACAGCATCAGCAGATAACATGAGGTTTGCTGGCGAAAGCAGGTTATGATTGCAGGTAGTCAGCAACTGATTCCATCGACTGTAAATCCAGTCAATCATGTGATTTGTTATGATGCAAATCTCTGGGACTGGTATTGCAAAGAGAAGAACCATATCACTATACCGGATATGAGAATCCTTTTTAGGTAAATACACAAGGCAGGAATTGATTCGACAATCAAACCGTTGTAAGTCACGAACTCGTCTCGTAACTGAAGGGCATCCGCAAGTTTGTATATGTCATTTTAATAGATGCGAAATTCGGCGTTGCATTCAGCATTTGCCAACTCGTCTAGTTTAAATCTTTCATAGTTCCAATACGGAATTTTTGTTTTAACCTGTTCGCATCATATAACAAAACAAACTCTCTGTCGTTGAAATATCCTTTTCTGTACGGGGCATACGCAATGCAGTTTCTCTTCTCTCTTAAGTTTAAGCTAACCAGGAACTTAGACAACCAATCATTCCTTTTTTGCCTGATTTTCTGGTCTAGAGGACAATGCGCTCATACAAATCCTTCTACAGTACTGCAAATCTTGTCTGAGTCATGTCTGGTGATGTAATCTATTTTAAGAAACTGTGGGCGACGCTATTCGTTTCCTACGCAGTCACGTTTTCCGGTAACCTGTGATATGCAATCTGACTTTGACCGGTGGTTACGCCCGCGTGACTTCCAGGACGTGCTATTTACTTATGATGCTTCCTTACATCGAGGCGGTGCTAGGTTTCTCGTTCGCGTTTCCCATTGATATTAAAACATTGACCTTGTACATCAACGCATATTTCTCGGCATATTAGCATGTATTTGCTAGGGGCCTAATCAGCCTCATCAACCCGAGTTGAAATAAGGTTACTTACTTACTTACTTACTTACTTACTTACTTACTTACTTACTTACTTACTTACTTACTTACTTACTTACTTACTTACTTACTTACTTACTTACTTACTTACTTACTTAACGCATTACCACTGTTTGTACTCCTCATAACTGTTAAAATATGGGCTCCCAAGTTGGCGGGTTCCAGATTCCAGATTTTGTGCGATAACGATGCTGCCGTTCAGGTGGTGCGTTCAGGCCGTACACGGGATGTCTTCCTGCAGCGTTGTTTAAGACAGCTTTGGTTCACGTCAGCTCGCTACGATTTAGAATTACATGTCTCTCATACTCCGGGGGCCCACAATGTATTTGCTTTAGTCATTGGGATACCGATTCTGCCTTTCGCAGAAAGTTCACGAGCTCTCTTCTTAGCGCACTTTTTGTTTTGACACTGATGTTATCCATTGACAGTGAGGATTTACTTTTTGACCTTTCTTAATTAATGCTCTGCGCCTCTGTTGCAGATCGTCGAAGACAAGTCCAACCACTATACTACATGTTCAAGCATTGGATTCTCTTTGACGCAACTTGATTACGAGAGCATTTGCAGATTGAACCCAGCGGAACTTGAACGTTCACGTTAATAGTTATATCACGTTTTGTCGGCTCCATTTCCAGTGACTATAACATCAATTACACATTACATAGCTTATTTAGTGTCACTCGGCCGCGTTTATGGTACTCTACTGAATCATTTAAGTAGCATTAAGCATATGCATAAGCTTACAAATGGAGATGTCATAAGTTCTATGGAAAATGGTTTGCCGCTGATTCTTGTTTTGTTGAGAAACAACAAGAGTCGCTTTGGCAAATCATGTTCGGATTAACTATGCGCACCAGAACATGCCATTATTCTCGGTTCGGTCCGCTAATTCATTGAGTCCTCCAACCTACGCGCATTTTAATTCTTTTTTTGCCAGTGTTATCAAAGCTGTCGGGCTTGATTCTACTCGCTACTCCTTTCATAGCTTTGAGCGCTGTGGTGCTACTTTTGCCTTTGAAGCTTAAGGTA
>JAHPZR010046527.1:10000-17663 GCA_019787425.1 Platygyra sinensis
GTCTTTTTCTTTCCCTAAGATGACGGGTGGTACTCGCCGATAAGCCCTTTAGAAACGCCGGCGAGACTTAAGTTCCCCTTCTTCAGCCATTTTGAATAAAATTCGACCTATTCCGTTCGGTCATGCGCATTAACTAACTTCGCAAACTACTGCATACATGATCACTAGAAAATAAATGTTCAACTTTTTATGGAAAGACTTTGATATGGTAAAGACAACGAGTAAACTTTGGCACAATTAAGTTCAGCTCGTCACCTTCCGCAAGCACATTGACAGTTTCCTAAAAACCAGTTACATTAACGAATTAAATTGGTCTTGTTTGCCATATAACAAATATTTTTTATTTAATAACCGAGCTAAGTCGGTTATTGTATGAAATCTTACTTACTCGTACGAGTTGTGGGCTTTAAGGTTGCTGGGAAAGAGAAAATAAAGCTTGTTAGAGACTATAGCCTGAGAAAAATCCTAATGCCAAAGGACAGGGGAGGGGCAAGCCTTTATTTGCCTACTCTCAAGAAAACCCCAGCTTAATTAGAGCATATGGAATCCCCATAGTGTTTGGCTTGTATGTAGCAGAGAACACAAACATGTACATGATGTCAGATACAAAAGGATCATACCATTCAATGACATGTATAATTTATGTGCATAGTCTTTATTAGGCTCTTTAAGAGTTGTCCTTTGCCTCAGGGTCAAACGGGCCGTTGATCAGACCCATTGCTATGAAAAAAGAAATTCATCTATGTGTATTTTCCTTCAAACCAAACTTATTTTCATGGGAAAAGTTTTGCACGAGGACTTGTTTCGACAAACAAGTGCAAGGTAACTCTGAAATGGCCTATTACGTAAATATGTTGATGGATCGTATGGGTCCCGATATTTTTGCAGCTTTTTTTTTTTTCTTCTCTTTATCAACCTCCACAATTTCGACCTCATAGAGTATCTTATTTCTGCTACTTATTGTCTTTTTTTTCCCTAAGATTACGGCTGGTACTCGTCGATAAGCCTTTTAGGAACGCGAGACTTAAGTTTCCTTCCTTCAGGCATTTTGAATCAAACTTGAACTGGCCCGTTCGGTCATGCGCAGTAAGTAAATTTGTAAACTGCATGTCGTATGTTCACTAGAAAACAAATGTTCAACTTTGTATGGAAAGACTTTGACATGTTAAAGAGGACGAGTAAATTTTGGCAGAATTAAGTTTAACTCGTCACCTTTCGCAAGTACATTAACAGTTTCCTAAAAACCAGTTACATTAACGAATTAAATTGTTCTTGTTTGCCATATAACAAATATTTTTTATTTAATAACCGAGCTAAGTCAGTTATTGTATGAAATCTTACTTACTCGTAGGGGTTGTGAGCTTTAAGGTTGCTGGGGAAGAGAAAATAAAGCTTGTTAGAGACTATAGCCTGAGAAAAATCCTAATGCCAAAGGACAGGGGAGGGGCAAGCCTTTATTTGTCTACTCTCAAGAAAACCCCAGTTTAAAGCATATGCCGGGAATCCTCATGGTGTCTGTCTAGTACGTAGCAGAGAACACAAACATTATTTCTACCATTCATCCTTAATTTTCCGGCAATGACATGTATAATTTATTATCTATATTAACTTTAGGCTAATTAAGAGTTGTCCTTTGCCTCAGTGCCAAACTAGCCTTTGAGCAGACCCAATCTTGTTATATAAAAAAAGAAATTCATGTATGTGTTCATTTTCATACAAACCAAACTCATTTTCATGGGAAAAGGTTTCCACGAGGACTTGTTTTGACAAAAAAGTGCAAGATAACTCTGAAATGGCCTATTACGTAAAGATGTTCAGACAGTCGGTTATTACACCCACTTATATTGTCCTGTGGTAGCAGCCAACTCGAAAGCTCTGCTCCTTTGGCTGCTACACACTCTTCCCTTTGTTATGTTTAGCTCAATGTATAATCAGCTCTGTTTTTTACTTCTTTTTTATTCTTTATTGTTGTTATATTGTAACTGAATAAGTGTAAATAAATGAACTTGAACTTGAACTTGAACTTGAACTTGTGCAGACCTCACTGCATTCAAAATTCTCCCCATACAGACCTCCTCTTACCGGCAAAAGATTTGAAAGGTTAACATCTCCTAACATGAGTTTAGCCGACTATAATAAGGTAATTTCATGTCAGTACGAGCAGTGTTGTGTGTGGCATTAGATCGCACTTCCGTTTCCCAAATCATCAAGAAGACAATTGTTAATTATTGACCCGATTTATACTGGAGACGGATCATCCGTCGAGAAGGATCATCCGTCTAGTATAAATACGGGAAGGACTATAAGACGAACTATCGGTGTGTCGATTGAATCATTCCGTGTTTATAGTTATTAAAAACAGCCGCTGGCTTCTTGTAACCAAGGTGTAGTTTTCGTGGCTAGTTCGTCTTCTCGCATTTATACATGGCGACGAATCATCCGTCTTGACGAGTTATCCACGATGATTCGTCTGACAAGACGGATTATCGCGATAGCTCGTCTGGATGGACGATTCGTCTGCTTGCCCGTATTTATACACAGACGGATTATCAGACGAGCTACTGGATAATCCGACTCTAGTATAAATCGGGCCATTATCAGCTTATAACGGATAAGAAGACAAGCAACAACAAAAAGGTAGAAATTTAACCTCATCGAATATAATACATAAAATTTAGCCTGTGAAGATAACAATTTATAAACCGAGAGTAATTTCTTTACGATAAATTTTGCCTTGCAAGATGATCATTTTAAGATAATAACTAGCGAAAAACTCTTATGACGTGTCGATCTCGCTAAGATCACTTTCAATTATAAAAATAGTTAGTAGAACATTGCATATGAGAAGAAAAACTACACGTTAGAATGTGAAAGCCGTTAAAAATATGGAAATATGTAGTAAGCGTTACAAAAGGTAAGTGATAAAAAACTAAAATACAAAAGGCTAGATAACAATTCTCTATTTTCAAATTCCCCATCACGCACTTTGTTTGCCCCCCCTTTCCTCTCCCCCCCCCCCCCCCCCGCAAGTTTTGCATAAACTATTGTTGTGAAATACTCTTGAGAGTATGCGGACCTCCCAGGAGCATTTCACAACTATATTTTATGCGAAATGTTTTGGGGCAAACAGAGTGCATTATAGGGAATTGGAAAATAGTGAATAGGACAAAAAAAATTAGTAATAATAATAATCGCGCGTAAACAAGCCGAAAGATCGGATCTAACATCAAGCCAAAAGGAAGCAAACCGCCTATCTTGAGTGAACAGTGCGTTTTTACCATTTTAAGTGTGATCTGTGCGATGCGCATTATGTCGGCTACACATGCCGACATCTGTATCAACGCATTGAAGAACCTAGGAGATCTACAATTAGGACACACGTCAGAGATCAACATGGGAGGGACCCAAGTGACATATCTCTTAGTTTCAAGAACATACAGAAGTGCCAGCGCGAATTTGACTGCTTAATTTATAAGATGCTTTTGATCAGTAAAAGAATTAAAAGCAACTTTTAACAAGCAGTCTGACCCAAGCAAAGTTATATTATCGCGCGAATATTTTTATATCTTCTTGTAATTTTTTTTTAATTTTTTTTTCTGTCCTTTTGTTATCTAGCCTGCTATATTTTAGGATTATATCACTTCCTTTAGTAACGCTTAGTACATATTTCCATTTCCGCCATGTTGGAGTCCCTCAGACGGGCTCCAACATGGCGGCTTCAAACTCAACACTATAATTTTCAGTTAAACCCTTTGCCGATTAACTCGAGTTCGGAATATCCCACATCCCCGAAACTTTGGCACGGTGTTTATTTATTACTTTTCTACGATATTTCAATTTCTTGACTCAATTTATTGAATAATAAGCAATTTTATTTTTCACTTGCGTCATAATTAAGATTATTATTCAACAAATTTTAACACTATCCAAATATGGTCATGATGCTCTCGATATCTGTCATCCGTAGGTGACAGATATCCGGCGATATACGTAGCTTCGTACGTGGGAAGAAAAAGTGACGTGAAAAAATGTCGACAGAAAGGTTTAAAAATGTTACGAGCTTGGAAATCAATTTTGTTATCAATTTGTTGAATAATAAAACAATTATCCTGCTCAATCTCGCGGAATATCGTCTGATTTTAGCCGACTCGGCCTACGGCCTCGTCGGCTAAGTATCAGACGATATTCCGCGCAATTTCGCAGGATAATTGTTAATTATTTGCGTGACTTAAAAACCACCAATACAAAGTTCGACTTCTTCTTTTTATAGTTGAAAATGATCTCAGCGAGATCGAAACGTCGTAAGATCTTTTTTGCTAGTTTTTATCTTAAACTGTGTTTCGAAGAAACTACTTATAAGGTGGTCATTACGGGAGAATAATGTCCTACAATTTAAAACAATTAACTAATCAGAGCGCGCATTATTTAGAGCACGGGTTGAGAAAAAAAAGTCATATAATAACCAGTTTTAACATTAAAGCAGTTTTCTATTCCAATAAAAATTGAGATAAGTTGGTTTCATCAAATGGTCTGATGATGCAAATTGGCCGTAGTAAAGAGATTAGAAAGCTGATGTTTTGAGTGTTATTCCTTCGTCGGAGCGAATCGAGGAATTATGAGTTGTGTGTGGTACATATACAAAAAGATAGAACTCCATTATTGGTTGGTGCATGATAACGTGAAAAACAACAGAATAAATAGGTTTAAAAAAAAGTGTTCTTTGATACCTTGAAGATCATGATTAAGAGTTCAGATATAAAACACAAATGTTTGTTCTAAAGCTTTGCGGCTTTCCGTGCTTCCCTCGTGTATGCGGGAAAGTGGCAGGCTTGTGATTTGTTGCTTATTAATGATTTGAGAGATTAAAGTATCTCGTGACCGGTTTAGATGCGTTTTTGTTGTCTCTCTGCATGTCACGAAGTTATTTTTTGAATCAGTTGCCTAGTAGTCTACTTGTTTGCAAAAGGTATAAATGGCTGAGGTACGATTGAAATGATCCGCAGTGATCTCGTATGGGTACCGATATTTCATCGGGCAGAATGGCTATTGTTCTCGTGACATTTATACTTGCAGTTCAAGAATTTCTAGATCTGTTATATTTCGCGTTATTATTCATAAACGATCGATCAAACAGAACTTAATTCATTGGTTGCTAAGAACGCAGCTATACTCCACAGGGAATATCATACAGCTTATCATGCCAGAGTAGGTTGGCCGATGCGTAACAGTTCTTTCTTTTTTCTTCTCTTTATCAACCTCTATAAATTCGACTTCATAGAATATGTTATTTTTGCTACTTTTAGTCTTTTTCTTTCCCCAAGATGACGGCTGGTTCTCGTTGATAAGCCTTGTAGGAACGTGAAACTTAAGTTTCCCTTCTTCAGCCATTTTGAATCAAATTTGAACTGGTCCGTTCGGTCATGCGCATTAACTAACTTCGTAAACTACTGCATGTTTGATCACTAGAAAACAAATGTTCAACTTTGTAAGGAAAGACTTTGATATGGTAAAGAGGACGAGTAAACTTTGGCAGAATTAAGTTTAGCTCGTCACCTTTCGCAAGCACATTAAACGTTTCCTACAAACCAGTTACATTAACGAATTAAGCTAGTTGTTCTTGTTTGCCAAATAACAAGTATTTTATTTAATGGAAGAGCTAAGTCGGGTATTATATGAAATCGTACTTACCCGTAGTATTTGGACCCCTTGTGGTGTCTGGGGAAAAGGAAATAAAGCTTGTTAGAGACTCTATAGCCTGAGAAAAATCCTAATGCCAGAGGACAGGGGAGGGGCAAGCCTTTATTTGCCTACTCTCAAGAAAACCCCCACTGCTTAATTAGAGCATATGGAATCCCCATAGTGTTTGGCTTGTATGTAGCAGAGAACACAAACATGTACATGATGTCAGATACAGAAGGATCATACCATTCAATGACATGTATAATTTATGTGCATAGTCTTTATTAGGCTCTTTAAGAGTTGTCCTTTGCCTCAGGGTCAAACGGGCCGTTGATCAGACCCATTACTATGAAAAAAGAAATTCATCTATGTGTATTTTCCTTCAAACCAAACTTATTTTCATGGGAAAAGTTTTGCACGAGGACTTGTTTCGACAAACAAGTGCAAGGTAACTCTGAAATGGCCTATTACTTAAATATGTTGATGGATCGTATGGGTCCCGATATTTTTGCAGCTTTTTTTTTTCTTCTCTTTATCAACCTCCACAATTTCGACCTCATAGAGTATCTTATTTCTGCTACTTATTGTCTTTTTTTCCCCTAAGATTACGGCTGGTACTCGTCAATAAGCCTTTTAGGAACGCGAGACTCAAGTTTCCTTCCTTCAGTCATTTTGAATCAAACTTGAACTGGTCCGTTCGGTCTTGCGCAGTAAGTAAATTTGTAAACTACTGCATGTCGTATGTTCACTAGAAAACAAATGTTCAACTTTGTATGGAAAGACTTTGACATGTTAAAGAGGACGAGTAAACTTTGGCAGAATTAAGTTTAACTCGTCACCTTTCGCAAGTACATTAACAGTTTCCTAAAAACCAGTTACATTAACGAATTAAATTGTTCTTGTTTGCCATATAACAAATATTTTTTATTTAATAACCGAGCTAAGTCGGTTATTGTATGAAATCTTACTTACTCGTAGGAGTTGTGAGCTTTAAGGTTGCTGGGGAAGAGAAAATAAAGCTTGTTAGAGACTATAGCCTGAGAAAAATCCTAATGCCAAAGGACAGGGGAGGGGCAAGCCTTTATTTGTCTACTCTCAAGAAAACCCCAGTTTAAAGCATATGCCGGGAATCCTAATGGTGTCTGTCTAGTACGTAGCAGAGAACACAAACATTATTTCAGATACAGAAGGATCATACCATTCATCCTTAATTTTCCGGCAATGACATGTATAATTTATTATCTATATTAACTTTAGGCTAATTAAGAGTTGTCCTTTGCCTCAGTGCCAAACTAGCCTTTGAGCAGACCCAATCTTGTTATATAAAAAAAGAAATTCATGTATGTGTTCATTTTCATACAAGCCAAACTCATTTTCATGGGAAAAGGTTTCCACGAGGACTTGTTTTGACAAAAAAGTGCAAGATAACTCTGAAATGGCCTATTACGTAAAGATGTTCAGACAGTCGGTTATTACGGCCGTGTGTGCAGACCTCACTGCATTCAAAATTCTCCCCATACAGACCTCCTCTTACCGGCAAAAGATTTGAAAGTGTAACATCTCCTAATATGAGTTTAGCCGACTATAATAAGGTAATTTCATGTCAGTACGAGCAGTGTTGTGTGTGGCATTAGATCACACTTCCGTTTCCCAAATCATCAAGAAGACAATTGTTAATTATTGGCCCGATTTATACTGGAGACGAATCATCCGTCCAGACGGATCATCCGTCCAGAAGGATCATCCGTCTAGTATAAATACGGGAAGGACTATGAGACCAACTATCGGTGTGTCGATTGAATCATTCCGTGTTTATAGTTATTAAAAACAGCCGCTGGCTTCTTGTAACGAAGGTGTAGTTTTCGTGGCTAGTTCGTCTTCTTCTCGCATTTATACATGGCGACGAATCATCCGTCTTGACGAGTTATCCACGATGATTCGTCTGACAAGACGGATTATCGCGATAGCTCGTCTGGATGGACGA
>JAHPZR010046529.1:0-32201 GCA_019787425.1 Platygyra sinensis
TGATCACCGACATTTTGTTCAGGGCCTGGATTTAACTCGATATCACCGGACATCAGAAGCTTCATTTTCGATACACAATATCTTTTGGTACAGCTACATGATTTCACTGTTTTGTGCTTGCGAAAACAATGCATACTTGCTTGTTTACTATTTTGTAACAACTTGTTTGCTGCCCATCTTTTAAGATTTGCAAATTTGGTAAAAAAAACAGTCGCATCTGTGTACGTATGTTACATACCATAACTTATAGTCAGTCGCTAACTTGTACAAACTTGAAGATTTAGGAGTAGATTTCCTGAAAATGCGCTTCAGCTTGCGTCTAGCTTTTCTCTTTTTCATGGAGTTTAAAATCTTTTTAATCGGTAATCTAGACGGCTCTCGGTCTCTATGACGTTTTTCCTGTACTTTGCAATGTCTATCAAATTCTCTCTCACATGGCGAGCACATCTCCTCATCAGTTGTAACGATCGTATGGAAAGATTCAGTGAAAACGACCCTTGAATGATATTTAACAAGGTTACGAGTTCTAGTATGACTTTGTCCGAATGAAATCGCCACAGCTTTCGTATATGTTTGGCTAGTGAAAGGTATTTTCACATCAAATTCTTCACCGGCGAAAGATTTTCTGCCGTTTACATTTCCCTGACAGGGCTTATTTAATCCCTCAGCGGGCTTTGTTATCCCCAAAAGGGGCTCAATATTTCCCATAACGGGCTTTCTTATCCCCAAAAGGGGCTCAATATCTCCCATAACGGGCTTTTCTTTCCCCAAATGGGGCTCATAAAGCTCAATTTGTATCCTCTTCGCAGGCAGTCTCAAAATAGCAGCATGGAAATTCTGTCGGCGCCAAGTACCTTGATCTTCAACTTTGAACCACCTTTCGAAACCTTTCATTTGGCCGGATTGACACATACTTCGAAAGCTGTGGCATACTGAGAAAAAACGTCGTAAGAAATTCATCACAGAGTAAGAAACTAAAAGGTAACTTACCGATAGGACAACTCGTATCACACACGTCGAAAGCAACGAAAGCAACGAAAGCAACTTTCTTGCAGTTGTCGGGAGTTGTCGTGGAAAGCACATGGTGTTGGCACATTTTCGTCTCTACTAATACACATTCGATTGGTTCCGATTGTCATTGGTTGTTTATTTCGGGTGACGAAGAAATTACGAGTGATTATCGATGATATTACCCTCTTGGCACCACGTAAAGAATGCTTCATGTAAAGTGTCACGTAAGAGAAACCTCAGCGAAACTGTATTGGTATGACGTAATAATTTGCCATATATGAAGCACTTACCAGAGGATGTTAGCGTTTTCTCATAGTGTCTGCGCTTCGCACTAGACACAAAAATCGCTCGGCTGTTTGAATCTGATGGTCCTCAAAGATGTTTAAACTGGCTCGTGTTACAGCAAGAGAATTTGTTGATGTTGAATGCTGTACTGCTCTGGTGTCAACAATTGCCTTTTACATACATACATACATGCATGCATGCATGCATGCATGCATACATACATACATACATACATACATACATACATGCATACATACTTTATTTGGTAAAGTAGGTTAAACTAGAGGCAGCCAGAGGCTAATGTGGACCTACTGACAAACTACGTTACGAATTATGTAAAAAATTAGGTAAAAGCTATCTAAATATACAATTCTCAAGCTGTATTAAAGTAACTATATTAAAAGTATGTGTAGTCTTGGTTCTTATTAGAGACCATGCAAGCTTCTTTCAGAAAGCTAATGTTATTAATAAAAAGCCTATGACGACTTTGTTTTAAGAGGTTCTTAAAATTCTTTAGAGAGGGGGACTGTTTGAGAGAGGTTGGAGTTAGTTCCCATGCTAATGGGCCTCTATATCTTAAGGAATTTCTAGCAATGGCTAAGTTGAATCTCGGTAGTACGAAGTGATTGCTATTTCTGAGATTATAATATGGATTAGCTAAGCTAAAAAGGTTTGTTATTTTATCTGGGGTAATATTACTATTTACTTTATACATTAAGGTGAGTAGTTTCTTTTTATATTGATTTGATAGTGGCTCCCATCCAGTTGTCTCTAGGGGATCTTGATCTGATATGTCTCGTGGCAGTCTGTGGATGGTTTTAGCTGCCCTTGCATGAATGTGTTCAAGCTCATACATCAGAGATGGTGTGCTAGTGCCCCAAACTAAACTACAATAAGTAATAGTAGGGACAATGCTGCTGAAGTAAATCGTTCCTAGTGTACTTATTGGTAAATATTTAAATCTTTTAAGCTGCCCTACTTTCTTTCCAAACGATTTACAAAGGTGCTCTGAGTGACTGTTTCAGGAGAGCTGTGAGTCGATAATGACCCCCAAACATCTTGCTTCAGAGACAACATTCAAGATCTTGTCTCCTAGTGTGATGGGTTTTAATGGGCCGCAGAAGGCTCTGTGGGATATGATCATAGCCTCGGATTTCCCAGCATGTATAGTTAGTTTGTTGTTTCTGCACCAGAGTAAAATCTTTGAGAGGGCTTGATTTAAACCATCGACTACTTCATCAACATTGTTACCGATAAAATGTAGTGTCGTGTCATCAGCATACATATCCAAATTGCCTTCACTTGAGTCACTAAGGTCATTAATGTAGTATGTGAAGAGCCTGGGTCCTAACAGCGAACCCTGAGGGTTTGAATGGTGAAAGAAGACCTGCCTTTGGAAAGGACCCTCTCATGTATACTTCGCTGCAAGCCCGACAGGGTGTCAGGTTCATTCATAATCGCCGCCATCCGTTTTCCGATATCTATAAAAAAAACTTTGCAAATAAGCGGTCAAAGACAGCAGCCGGTAAGTCCAAAACTTCTACCATGCTTCCTTTTTTTATTGACGACAAATATCGCTGAGATGTTTTCATTAACATTTCAATTTCTTCCTGAGCAATTAACCTGGATTAACTCGTTCGTAATTTGCCGATGTAACTTCATTTTTTTCTTAAAATAGTAATAAAATTTACTCTCTGAATGTTAATCGTCACTCATCGTCTTGTATCACAACTATTTTCAATGTAAATAAAGAAAATATGGTCTAGCTTTAGATAGTAACCTTTCGTGTTTTTTCCTTTCATAATTTGCATAATCCGTAATCGGCCCGTGGGCGTTACGGGAGAATAATGCGCTGGTGTTAAGCTACACTTAGCCAATCAGAGCGCACGTTATATCGGCTACAAACACTAGCCATATAATAAAAAACTTTAAACAGAAAGTGTTGTCGTCAATCGGGAGGAAAAACAAAACACACACGTTCGATGCGACAGATCATTTATTCATTGATTTGAGATCAGTAGGAGATCAGCTTGGTTATAGAATCACTCTAAAACGAATCAAAAATACATCATAATTAGGGCGACAGTTACGAGATAAGTATGTTAAGTTAGAAAAGCGGAAAATGTCAACAACGACAGGATCAAACTCACCAAGCTGCTCCACTCAGACGAAACGCACATGGTCTGAGTGGAGGCCTGGCGCGCAATGTCACGTGACGGACGAAATGTTCAAGTTGGCGGGAACAGAAAGTCCAAAAGTAAACAGAAAACCTCACCGCAAAGTTACAAAACTCAAATCAACATTCTACCTTTTCCTGTGTTAGCTCAATCGGGCACTGAACAACCCTGTCAAGGAGCTGCGCTTTTAGGCCGGGCCTAAAGCTATATATTAGGCTTGTTACCATGGCAACATACTGGGTTCCAGACCTCCCCAATATTAAAGGCATTTGTTGCCACTTTTAACACCTTTTGCGTCCAATTTTCATATTTGCAAATGGTGCCTCATATACACGATCCAACAAGCATATAAATTAGTTAACTTGAGTTTGTGGCCTTGTTCAATGTGTTTTGGGGCTGAATATCACTTACATATTAAAATCAAGGTGGTTGGGACTGTGAAAGAGTGTGTTGTCATGGCAACAAAATGTTCTATAGCTGTAGGTGTGTTTACCATAGAACTATTAGTCTACCAAGTTTCAATGGTCTACACTGCAAATTGGCGAAGGTAGTCGAGTGTATGAAATCATCAGTCATCTCATTTGCATATTTTACACATTTTTCAAACTTAAGGAGGCTCGAAAGGATTTTTAGCTGCACTCGCACGCGCAATCTACACACTCCATAACTAAGACATGCGTCAGCTGAATGAATCAAAATTAGCACACCGGAAGTTAAATAAGATCTGCTGAAAGTATGTCTCCAGTTAGAAATCCTGCTCAGTGACCTATCTCGATATTTTTGCTCGCACGCACCGTTCACCATGACACTTCAAATGTAAAAGTTTCGGGGAAAATTATCTAGTAGAATTTTCTGTGAGCCATAAATCGCATTTTCTTTAAATATAGTTAATTCTACTATAATTTTTTCCATACTGTCTGAAAAGTTAATGAATTTAGGAAACTTTCCAACAAGGAAATAAAAATGGTAGGTCACCAAATTAGTTTTTCTGATAATTTACAAAAACCGAAATTTAGTGGACGTTTTTGTGCACCTTGTGCATTGCCATGGTAACTGATATGACGTCACAAGTACCATCAAAGTGTAGCCCAGCAATGGAGTTGCAAGGAGAAATAGTTTGCCCACACCATTAAATATCCTTCTTTGTAATCTTCCATTGTTTCACAAAAAACGAACCTCCTTGCGAACCTCCTTAAATATCTCCGGAAGTAATGGAGGTATTTGCAAATGATAAACGGCATTTCCATTCTTTCATAGAATTCTTTGTGATACACCTAATCATAGTGGCACTTTAACAATGTTTATTGCACTTAACCTGAGGGGGAGAGCTCACATATAAAAAAGTTGGAATGGCCATCAGAAAATTTGTATTAAAAAGGTATCACGTAAACAGACAGGCAACTTACAGTATTGTGTTCTAATTTCTTCAATTTACAACCCAACCCAGAAATGCAGGTTAATGAGATGCATGCTCCTTATGATAAGCATCAAAAAGTGTCCCCTTTCTTATAAAGTCACCGAAACACAATTCTGTCAAATATGAAGTAATATGAAAATGACACTTTGTGATGCTTATTCATAAAGAGCATTGAATCTCATTAGCCTGCATTTCTGAACAAAAGTGATAAGATTACCTTGATGGCTAAAAATAGTGGCATTTCATTATGAACACAAGGAAGACCAAAATTCTACACTTTACTTCCCTGTGCAATTAATACAATATGCGTTTCACAATGGAGTGCATAACATACCTGTAACTGATCTAGCAGTTACATTCTATAATGTAGACCTTGTACCCTGCAAGTATGTGCCACTGGTCACTGTTTCACAAGAGAGAGCTTTCGGAAGCAGCAGGTCTAATGATCTCTTACGGGCCAAGTTAAAAAAAAGCAATAACTGTACTTTACTTTATTTACCTATTTCACCATTTTGCGCTCATTGAGACTTTAAGAGCAATCCAACAACATAAATCTAACTCTTTTTTTATTTCTAGAATACGCATTTGAAATATTTACAGACCTAATATGATACTGGTAAAAATCTAAATCTAACTCATACTAATGAACTAAGAATTTTTTTACATTTCTATCACAACCAACTTAACGTAAATACCTTAGCACCTTATAACTATATTTTCCTCTAAACACACTTATATACCTAAATAATCCACTAAATTGCCCGTGGGGGAGATCTCTATTCCTCATAAGCTTGGCTTCTTGGAGATTTCCCCTCCACAGTCACTCCTTCCAAGTAACAAATTTTAAATTTAATGTTAGTTAACCTATTTATTATCGTTTTTTATTGCGCTTGTATTTCATTGTGCGCGGCAAAAATAAAAAATACAAAAGAAACAAATTATGACATTATTTACACTATTTACATTTATACAGCTAAGCTTTGGACTTAATCACTTTTAAATTGATGTTCATAAATGACATCTAATTGCAATTAACTTAAAATTAACTCATAATATATAAAATAATACAAAGCATTCTTATTATTACTTTCTTCTGTCACGACATGTTTATATCTGTAATGCATTATTGGGGCTGTAGCAAGCCTTGAGAAACTAGCGGACACACTTTTAGTAGCTGTTGTATTATAAAAGAAAGGGTTTTGGGCCTGGAGAACAAATTGGAATGTTCTATCTTGAAAGCAGCAAATGTTTCACTTGTCAGAGTTGTCATACCAAGTTTGCAGTTATTTTAGACTGTCCAAGAGAGTTTAACAGAGTTTTGTGCTACAGGCAGTCTCCCACAAAAAAATAGCAACCTCCATCATGTCCAAACCATCTGGTAAATCTCTGTGTAGATGCAAAAGCATGAGGTGTTTGTATGAAGGTAGGTACGATAACCGACCTCAAGGCTGAGAAGGAGTGCTCACTGATGGCCTTGGTAGCTGGCATGACAAGCATAACCTTGCCATTTCCAGATCACACTGATTAAGGGTTAATGTGAGCATTTTAACGACTGTAGAAACTGCGGCAGATCAGCAATTTCCAATCAGGATGTGTCATATCTCACCGACTGCTCCACCTTGTGTTGCTGTCACTCAGTATCTCTGCAGTGTACACAGTCATCACTCTGCCAATTCTTTTTCATGGTCTCTACATGCTACATCCTTCAGAAGACGTTCCTGCATGCTTTGATAGATCTTCAGATCTTTCTAGCTCAAGTGTGCCACACAAATAGAAATGTTTCGCGAGGTAGAAACACTCCCTTGGTGTAAAAGTAAAGTTGTGTGTGCCAATGTCTTCAACTTTCCTAACAGAAGCGGTAATTTCTTGGCCTCTATGTTTCTGCAGCTGCAATGTTGACTTCACTTTTTCTTAACAACCCTGCATATGGGCTTTTGCTTTTTGGGGCAAAACACTGGCCTAATAACCCCCTAGCCCCTATCCTTGGTGCAGCCCAGACCATACTATCATAGCTTTACTTTAAGCTACATCTCAATGAAAAGTAATGATGTATTCTTACATATGTAAATCAAATGCTCAGTGTTTGTTTTCTAAGCTAATGATGAATATTATGTCTTGCTTGAGTAATCACTAAGAATTCCTTTTTGTGCTAAGAATAAAAACTATTTATTCGACTTACTTAATTACATCATAAATAACTATTTGTTTAGGGTACTGTAATAAAGATTTTTCGTTCTTAAAAACGTTTTTCCTAAGCAAACTAGAGCAACTAGTATGTTTCCAAGCTTGTAATAAATGTTAATTAATTCATACTTATTTACGTCACAATTTTCTGCCAAACAAAAATACTTTTTTCGTCTTAGCTAATAATGAGGATTACACTTATATTCATGTTAAGAACAACAGCAACCACTACTTTTCTCAGCTTATAATAAAGAGTATGAACTTATACATTAACATTACTAACAACTATATTTCTCTAAGGTAATAATAAAGCCTATCAATTCTAAATTGATAGTGAATATTATTCATTCTTGCTTACATTTATTTCCATCTTGCTTTCTCTCTTTGTTTTGAAAATTATTACGTATCCTTACTTATTTACATCACTATTAACTACTTTTTACAAAGCTTTAATAATGGTATTACTTATCACTCTGTAGGCAAATAATGAAGATTAGTATCACCCAACTAGTGGACTAATGCAAATCCTGCAATCTGATTGGCTACGCTACTAGGGGACTAATAGTCATTGAGTAGCAAAATTCGCTGGTTTTTCTTTCGTTTTTTTTCCCCAAATAAACGTTTCTTCAACTTGCCTTTGCTAATTTTATTATTGCCTTATCTGTCCGACTAGTTGGATGAAACTAAAACAATTAGACCCTACGCCCTCAAGGGCCACGGGTCAATAGCCCATGAGGCTGCGCCTCATAGGCTATTGACCCGTAACCCTTGAGGGCTATGGGTCTACTTGTTAATTAGTCATTTGTTCTTTTTTGCAGCACCAATAATTAGTTTTTCTAAGCCAATAAGAATGCCTACAATTAATAATAATTGATATTATTAATTATAGGCAAGTAACAAAGATTAATCATTCTTATTTTATCACTAACAACCACAACAACAACAACTATTTCTTCTCTCAGCTTATAAGATTAATTATTATCAGTACTAGCAATTTTGTTTTCTAAGCTATTATAAAGATAATTTAAAGCTATCAGTGAAGATAATTAATTTGTACCTATTCACATCACTTAAAATGAGTTTTCATAAGCTAAAAATAAATATCATTGATTCTACTATATTTAAGACTTTTTCGTTCTTACATATTTACATCACCAGATACTAAAGCAACAGCAACATCTTTTTCTTCTCTCAGCTCATGTAGCAAAGATTAATTATTAACATTAACAAGTATCTTTTATAAGCTACCAATTTTTTTTAGAAGCTGAAATAAAAATCATTAATTGAAAGCTACTAATCAAGATAATTCGTTCTTGCATATTTACATTACTTGCAACTGATTTTTTTGCGAAGCCTAAATACTAAGTGTCATCAATTCTAACCTGATACTGAAGATTATAAATTCTAAACAAATAATGAAGATCGAAGCTAATAACAAAGATTATTAATTATTATCACTAACAAGTTTTTTTTCTAAGCTATCAACTTTTTTACCAAGCTAATAAAGATGATTAATTCATAGCTAACAATTTACATCCTTACGATTATTTGATGCAAGCTTATAAAATAGACTACGTCTAATAATTTAAGCTAACAGTGACGATTTTTCATTCTGACACATTTGCATTGCTAACAACTGTTTTTTTTGTACGCTAATAATAGACTATGATAACGACGAAGCTAATAAGAAACACTTTTGTCTTACTAATTTCAATTTAAAAAAACACTTACATGGTGTCAATTCTTTGATTAAATTTTGTTTGCAACGCATGATACAAAAAGCTACATATTATGATAATTATCTATTCTCACATATTTAAATCCCTTACAACTATTTATTTGCATCTTAAGTACCAATAAAGTTGTTGTGGCTGTATAGGGCTCTTTCCATTCGAGGAAAAATTGAATTTTTCAAATTGAAATTAGAATTTTAGGAAGTTTCCATTGACAAATAGAACCGCGTTTCCTTGGTTCTGGAAGGAGGATGGCCTTGTGTTGTATAACGAAAATATGTTAACATTTCTTACCACTGAGAATTTCTGTTTCATTTGATTTCCTCCCAGAGTTTTCATTAAATGGTTTGCTTAAAACTTTTCCAGGAAATTTTCAAACAATAAGTTCCCATTTTATTATTTTTTTACGGCTGAATGGTAATCGCCCATTATTTACATTGTTACGTTGTATTTACACTATTTACATTGTAGTTACACTATTTACATTTATGCAAGCCGCTACCCCCGAAAAACAGTCCACATGCAATATCTCTCACAACCAACAAACAGCAAACCAACCCAGCTCTGGTCGACGAAATGAGCAGATGTTGAAGATGAAGGCTCATAAACCCCCTGTCAAAACCTTCACTTTTCTGTATTTGTCAACAAGGACCTCACTTGGTGACAGAGTTTAAACAGCAGGAGAGTTTACAGGAAACGATCATCACAGACAGTTAGATGCATTGAAATCATTTTCTCTATGCCTGCCTATAAGAAGCAATATTTAATCATTTTTGAATCACACTGGATTTAAACTTTGGTATACACCGGTAGTCACTTTCATTTCAAAAAGGTCTCCTTAATGTTAGCCATTTTGGACTGCTGCGTATACAATTCAATCCTTATTCTGCAGACAGAAGCCCTAAGTGCAAGATGCCATCACTAGGAAGTATTCAGCCACAGTTCAGAAAGCCTGCCAAAAATGAGACAACAACAAGGCTGTCTTGTACATCGATCACCTACGCTGTAGAAAACAGGCTATTCTTGCTGAGGTCAGCGTGGGAAGCTTCAATGAAATAACGACGCTTCGAATAAAAAAAAGGCGGAGAATGGTTTAGAAGATTAATGCTCTGACTACCAGCCTCCGCCAGCATAACACTAGACTAACTGGATATAAACAAGGGACAAGAAATGCTGAACATCATCAACTGAAACACAGAATTTATTTAACAAGGGAACTTCCAAAAGTCTAAATGAAAAGTGAGGATATCAGAATATTTTAAACAAAAATCAAAAGACTTTTACTGAAAAGTTAAGTTTAAATTTAAAAGTACCAAAGTTTAAATCAAAAAGGTTCAACAAGGATAAAATATTGCCAGAATTATGGACAGGCATTTGTCACTGGTGATAGCATGATGTCATTGAAACAGTTATTTTCTGTCACTGACTTATATTTTGAATCTGGCACTAAAACATTGTGGCTCTCTCAAGCCTTTATCTCTTTTAAGAGCTCTTGATAATGTTGTGTGATTTAAAAGCAAATGTATGTACAGCACTACAAAGAATGGTTCTTACTTTGTTTAATAGGATCACTTACAAAGTGATGCGTCTGAAAGGACCACATTGTTTCATGAACAGTACAGAATATACTCAGTAAAGGGAATGCACAAAACAGGAATAGCATACTGTTCATAAGAGAAGATAAAAGAATGAAAAAAAAAACACAAACTTCACTCATTTAAGAATACCGTATATGGCGTTAATCCCAGACCATTTTCATCCCTTCTGCTGTGCACAGGGTGCTTTTATAACTTAAACCTCTTGGCAAGGATTCAATGAACAATGCTGTGAATTTTTTTCGAGAAGGTTCAATGTGAAGTGAGCTACGACCATTTGTCTTTAGCCTTTGAGATTGTCTTGCCACCATTTTGATTTGCTTGTGATTATGATCTTAATTATTGATGTTTTGTCAAAGCAATTGAGTTTGTTTTGTTATGTTTTAACTTGCCTTTGTTATATATCTTTGCATGGTAGATCATTTCAGTAAATGGCAAGTGTAGGCCAATTTGGTAGGAAATTGCACTTGTACCAAAAGAAGATGTAGTTTGGAGAAAGATGACATCAATGTCCTGATCTGATTTGGAAAATTAAGACTCATGACACAGCTGGTATATCCTTTCCGGTGTATATTCTGGACTGATGAACCCATGTATTAATTCAAAGCAACCAATTCAAGTATCTTTCACTCCAAAAGTACCAAAGCTCGTTTTATCCAGTCATGCACAGGGACACAAGAAACCTTCATCAGACAGCAGTGGGAACTGTTCCGCGAATAGAAGTTGCTAAAATCTCACGCCATTATTAGATAAATAAGCAGATGACAAAAAAAATTCTCACATAGAAATAGTGATGTCTATACCAGGTGCTGTTGCTTGTCAAGTTCCAGTATCATGCTCAGTTTCTCAAGAATAAGTCATTGAACTAGTAAAAAGCACGACATCCCTGATGAAATCTGCATGCATTCTTAAAAGTCAGCTGTGCCTGGCTATGAACACCAGATACAGCACAAAAACCAAAGTCAGCCTAGACTATCAGAACATCTCAGTAGAGTTTTAACGGCACACAACATCAGCAATAACCACAAACCATACAAAACCCTAAAGTGCTGCCTCATCTGAACCAGGATCCCATGTTGCAATATATCCTTGCAATGACACCGACTACTCCCTTCACAAGACTCAGTGTATCTTGAAATCAGACCCAATTGTACCTTTGCTGTCCAAGCTAACTGAAGATCAGTGCTTATCCATCATACAAAACACAGAAAGGTGGCAAACTAACATTATACAATGTACCTTAATGTAGACACATGTTCTGTTGACATTTCGCCTATGATTGCCTGTGGAAGGAGAGGGAGATGTTGCATTGTGTTACTTCTCAGGGTACTGGGGCTGACCCCAAGGCCACATGGTCAATAGCAATTTATTTTTAACCACTTGTTGTCAAGTGAATAAATCTGCATGAGGCTGTGTGGCAATACAGAGCCTAAGAAACTGCGAGATGGGGAGAAAGTTATGACCAATAAATTTGCTATGGTAGGAATGAGGCTAAACAACTTGGTAGTGACTAAAAGAGAATGACAAATGTCTCAAAGCACGCCTGACATTCCGAAATTTAACTCACCACCATTATTTAAAATAAAATTCAACACATGAACAGCAGGACACTGGAACACATTAGTAGCAACAATGCATTGCAGACATCACTATTTCTGCATGAAACATAGGAAATACTGTAGTAGGCATCTGCGCATCGTTACTCTACAAAACATATTAGCCATCATCAGTGGTACCTTTATGTATTCTGACTCCGTCCTCCCAGGTCATCTCTAAGAGAGTGGTAAAGGGCATCTTGTGATTCCTGGTTATTAAGTTTTTATCACTATGTAATGGCTATTTTTGTTCTTATAACTATGATTTTTAACAACATTGCGGACCAAGGCTGAGCCTTGGAAATAGGCCATTTCCGAATTACCTCAGGCCTATTTTTTGAAGCGAGGCTTGGTGCTCATCCTTTCATATGCAAATCAATTTTCATTCACACGCAAATTAAATTCATTTTCATGTGAATGAAAATTGATTCTGCATATGAAAAGATGAGCACCAAGACTCACTTTGAAAAAGAGGCCTGAGGTAATTTGGAAATGGCCTATTGCATTTCAAAATCTCAGTTATTCTGTTATTCTTTTTTTAAAAAAAAACTGAATTCCTTGTTTTGGTGATAGGTGAAAAATGTTTTCTGAGAACTGTGAAAGGACCATTTTATTTTCTGACAAATATGGAATAAGTCCCCTTTACCACCCTCCTCCAAGTCCCTTCTATACCCCTGCCCTAAGAGGCTGACTTCCTGTTGGCTTTTCAACCGCACCAGAATCCACATCGCAGTTCACTAACTGCTGCAAGACTGATGATGATGATGATGATGATGATGATGATGATGATGATGATGATGATGATGATGATGATGATGATGATGATGATGATGTAAATGTATTTTTAAGGTGACTCGATACAATTTTTTGCTGGCCACGGAAACAATAGAAAGAAAAATTGGAATCGGAAAAAAACGAATTTGCACGAACCAGAAGTGACCAATTGAAAAAGCTAACACCAATGCCTTAAACTATGGTGTATGAAAAGTAAATATTTAACAATTATTTTGCCCCAGGCAAAGTAAATATGTGGGTCAAAACTTCCCAAGACAAAGTCAAGGTTAATATTCACCACTGTTCGCTGATCCTTTGACGAGGGGGACATGGGGGGCTCTGAACACCGCAACACCGCAAAAAATTTAACGAACACCGCGTCACCGCAAGAAAAGTCAACGAAACACCGTCACCGCAAGTCCGCAACACGAGTTTTTAGCGCCATGATTCGTTCATCTTCACTTAAAATAACACTTTTATACCTCACCAATTTTCCACAAAATAAACACATCACAACGCTTTTCATTGCCCACACTCGTTCTTGAGACGAAACCTTGCGCGAAGGAGCCGACGAAGGAAAAGAGAAGAGGCCTTAGCTTCACCCCAGATCCCTCCCTTCTTTCACTTAGCTACTTTCTTGGTGTCAACCACTGACTGGAGCTGAGTAGAGCCCTATCTTGAACTGAAAGTCTTTCTTGACCAAGCATAAAGTGGCCTGCAGCAGGCTCACCTTTGAGTCACACGCGCGGAAGGTGAAGACCACAGCGATCCGCGCGATGGAGGCTATTGAACAGGCACCTAGCTGCGTTGGCGTTCGATATCGATAAGCGTTTGAGAAAAAATAGGTCAAGAAAGCCGCAGGACCTTTGAGCGGGTATAGACCGGTAACAAAATGACCTCTGGACTACCCTAGACTGTAGTTAAGTCATTCAGATATAGAATGGCAACGAGAAAGGAGAAAAAATAGTTAACGTGTCTAAGTTACAAACTTACCAAATGCGCTTCCTTATAGCTTAGACAGGTTTCTTTCTCCGACCTGCCGACGCGACATCTGAATATATTTAGTGGCCGGTAGTTTTCGCCACCTTTTCCTTTTTTCGCAGAAAAAAGTTCCGCAGTCAACAATACATTACATTAGGCCTTGGCGTTTGAAAAATTTCCAGGATTGCTTCTGTCCTCGCTCCTCCACGTATCTACGTACCGAACCGGGTGCTCCGGGTGGCAGAGGTCCAAGTTACTTGTCAAGTTACGTATAAATGAAACAGCTTCGGATTGGCAGTCAAAGATTGACTAGACAATGTTGATCTGTATTTTGTTACAAATTAGTAACCAGATGGTACATGTTTGCCATGAATTTAGCAGTGATTAACGAAGTCTACATACTAAACTTAGGCCAAATCTAGGTTTGGAAAAGGTTAAACAAGAAACCCCAGCACCGCAAGTAATTTCATTTCACCGAACACCGCAACGTAAAAAACATAAACATCGCACACCGTAGGGTTTGAGATCACCGCAACACCGCAAGTTGAGATTTTATTCACCGCATCACCGCATCACCGCATTAAAAAAGACATCAACACTGCAACACCGCAAATCCCCATGTCCCCCTCTTTGACAAGTAACTATTTTAGTATAATCTTCAGAGGTGAATTTCAAGAACTATAAAATTATAGTGTCTGCAAACATAAAAACAGACACTATTGTTCGCTTGCACACAGACATATCCAGCTGCCATAGTCTTAATAATACGTCTAGAATCAATTCACACATTGATGTAGGCGGCAATAAATTACCCAAAGAAAATGCTGCAAAAAATGAAATTCCTCTAGAACCTTTCTTTCAGTGTCGTTGGCTTCATGCATAGTCAGTGTATTCATCTAAGGCATTTTGTGAAACTATTCCATAAATTGCAATTCTTAAATGCCTTGAATGCCAGTTTTTAGAAACACATTTTCTCTACAGTTGTTCTGGTAGCATTTTCTAAAATTCGCATACTTCTTGTAGTGATATCTCTCGAACAAATGAAAAAACGCTGACTTGCCTGAGCATGTGTATCGAGACACCTTAAAAATACACTTGTTTTAGGAGTGAAAAGGCAAGGGCTGGGACTTGGAATAGAGAGCCTGGTTTTGCCTGCGACCTGTCCACCACTTTCCTGTTGACCTCGGTCAACAAGGTCAGCAGGTCCTTGAGGTCGCGATTTTGAGGATTTGATAGGACCTCTTCCAGCACCTAGAAAAAAAAAGGCAAACAGAAAAAAAATCTGGCTAGCATTCAGGCCAAACACAACCTTTTTTAACAACAGTCATCAATCCTACAGCTCATGATAAAAACGTGTCAAATAATGAAGAGAATCATTTCATTACCTAATACGTGAGGATTAAAGTTTATGTTGGACATTCATTTGACTGTTGGTGCTTTAAAGCGAGTGCATATTGCATAGAATTGCATTCATCGCTTAAAAAATACAAGCTACTTTTTACAGGCAGGGGTAAAAGACAAAACTTACTCCAGGCTGATTCTTGTGGCTGTCCATAAACATTGAACTGTAAGGTATATACTTTCCCAAGGCCCAAGGGACTATCACCGAGTGCAAACCTTAATTTTACAAAGGAGTATGTATAAAAATAATTTTTTCAGCTTGCATACAGTTTGTATGCATACAACAAGTTTGTTAATTTCATGTTGTTAAATTTTAAACTCTAAATCCTTTTTTCTTCACACAAATGCCACACAAAGCCATACTTTGGTGAATACTTGATCAATTTCTATGATTATTTGCCACAAGAAGTTTTTGAAAAAATCTGCTCATTGAAGTCATAAAATTGTCACCCTCGCCTATCTAGGACTGGTTGACCACTCCCACAAATTTTCAATTACTTTTTCAGATGCACATGGGATGATATCTGGTTGAGAGTTGATGGTAGTGATGACAAAGGAAATTTGTGACACTTAGCACCATTCCAGGGCAAAACAATTATACCAAGAATGGTCCGTTTTTATGAAATAAATAAATAAACAAAGAAATTAAAAATTGAATTTAAAGTGTCCATACGGCCAAAAAGTTATTTTAGGTTTTCATTATCTCTATAACATCTAAAAATGTCATCAAACCCAAAAAAGAGAATTCCGATGCTTTTTGCCATAAAATCAAGCTTTAAATCTCCCGCCTTGGCCACGCCCAATGAAGATGACCGCGTAATGATACATTGTTAACGATTGACGTCACTTCAGGAATATCTCAAAGCTTTATGCTTTTATTTTGCTTCCCCGACCGCATTGCTTCGCCAACTTCAATTTGTTTGTTTTTTGGCGAGGAAAACTCCTCACCACTACTGAAACAACAATTACCTAAACTAGAAGGATCTCGTGATTCCTGACTTGACGTCACGACCCATTCAGAAACGCAGACCCTTTTCTGCACTGACTCACGGTCAACTTCATTGGGCGTGGCCAAGGCGGGAGATTTAAAGCTTGATTTTATGGCAAAAAGCATCGGAATTCTCTTTTTTGGGTTTGATGACATTTTTAGATGTTATAGAGATAATGAAAACCTAAAATAACTTTTTGGCCGTATGGACACTTTAAATTCAATTTTTAATTTCTTTGTTTATTTATTTATTTCATAAAAACGGACCATTCTTGGTATAATTGTTTTGCCCTGGAATGGTGCTAAGTGTCACAAATTTCCTTTGTCATCACTACCATCAACTCTCAACCAGATATCATCCCATGTGCATCTGAAAAAGTAATTGAAAATTTGTGGGAGTGGTCAACCAGTCCTAGATAGGCGAGGGTGACAATTTTATGACTTCAATGAGCAGATTTTTTCAAAAACTTCTTGTGGCAAATAATCATAGAAATTGATCAAGTATTCACCAAAGTATGGCTTTGTGTGGCATTTGTGTGAAGAAAAAAGGATTTAGAGTTTAAAATTTAACAACATGAAATTAACAAACTTGTTGTATGCATACAAACTGTATGCAAGCTGAAAAAATTATTTTTATACATACTCCTTTGTAAAATTAAGGTTTGCACTCGGTGATAGTCCCTTGGGCCTTGGGAAAGTATATACCTTACAGTTCAATGTTTATGGACAGCCACAAGAATCAGCCTGGAGTAAGTTTTGTCTTTTACCCCTGCCTGTAAAAAGTAGCTTGTATTTTTTAAGCGATGAATGCAATTCTATGCAATATGCACTCGCTTTAAAGCACCAACAGTCAAATGAATGTCCAACATAAACTTTAATCCTCACGTATTAGGTAATGAAATGATTCTCTTCATTATTTGACACGTTTTTATCATGAGCTGTAGGATTGATGACTGTTGTTAAAAAAGGTTGTGTTTGGCCTGAATGCTAGCCAGATTTTTTTTCTGTTTGCCTTTTTTTTTCTAGGTGCTGGAAGAGGTCCTATCAAATCCTCAAAATCGCGACCTCAAGGACCTGCTGACCTTGTTGACCGAGGTCAACAGGAAAGTGGTGGACAGGTCGCAGGCAAAACCAGGCTCTCTATTCCAAGTCCCAGCCCTTGCCTTTTCACTCCTAAAACAAGTGTATTTTTAAGGTGTCTCGATACACATGCTCAGGCAAGTCAGCGTTTTTTCATTTGTTCGAGAGATATCACTACAAGAAGTATGCGAATTTTAGAAAATGCTACCAGAACAACTGTAGAGAAAATGTGTTTCTAAAAACTGGCATTCAAGGCATTTAAGAATTGCAATTTATGGAATAGTTTCACAAAATGCCTTAGATGAATACACTGACTATGCATGAAGCCAACGACACTGAAAGAAAGGTTCTAGAGGAATTTCATTTTTTGCAGCATTTTCTTTGGGTAATTTATTGCCGCCTACATCAATGTGTGAATTGATTCTAGACGTATTATTAAGACTATGGCAGCTGGATATGTCTGTGTGCAAGCGAACAATAGTGTCTGTTTTTATGTTTGCAGACACTATAATTTTATAGTTCTTGAAATTCACCTCTGAAGATTATACTAAAATAGTTACTTGTCAAAGAGGGGGACATGGGGATTTGCGGTGTTGCAGTGTTGATGTCTTTTTTAATGCGGTGATGCGGTGATGCGGTGAATAAAATCTCAACTTGCGGTGTTGCGGTGATCTCAAACCCTACGGTGTGCGATGTTTATGTTTTTTACGTTGCGGTGTTCGGTGAAATGAAATTACTTGCGGTGCTGGGGTTTCTTGTTTAACCTTTTCCAAACCTAGATTTGGCCTAAGTTTAGTATGTAGACTTCGTTAATCACTGCTAATTCATGGCAAACATGTACCATCTGGTTACTAATTTGTAACAAAATACAGATCAACATTGTCTAGTCAATCTTTGACTGCCAATCCGAAGCTGTTTCATTTATACGTAACTTGACAAGTAACTTGACCTCTGCCACCCGGAGCACCCGGTTCGGTACGTAGATACGTGGAGGAGCGAGGACAGAAGCAATCCTGGAAATTTTTCAAACGCCAAGGCCTAATGTAATGTATTGTTGACTGCGAACTTTTTTCTGCGAAAAAAGGAAAAGGTGGCGAAAACTACCGGCCACTAAATATATTCAGATGTCGCGTCGGCAGGTCGGAGAAAGAAACCTGTCTAAGCTATAAGGAAGCGCATTTGGTAAGTTTGTAACTTAGACACGTTAACTATTTTTTCTCCTTTCTCGTTGCCATTCTATATCTGAATGACTTAACTACAGTCTAGGGTAGTCCAGAGGTCATTTTGTTACCGGTCTATACCCGCTCAAAGGTCCTGCGGCTTTCTTGACCTATTTTTTCTCAAACGCTTATCGATATCGAACGCCAACGCAGCTAGGTGCCTGTTCAATAGCCTCCATCGCGCGGATCGCTGTGGTCTTCACCTTCCGCGCGTGTGACTCAAAGGTGAGCCTGCTGCAGGCCACTTTATGCTTGGTCAAGAAAGACTTTCAGTTCAAGATAGGGCTCTACTCAGCTCCAGTCAGTGGTTGACACCAAGAAAGTAGCTAAGTGAAAGAAGGGAGGGATCTGGGGTGAAGCTAAGGCCTCTTCTCTTTTCCTTCGTCCGCTCCTTCGCGCAAGGTTTCGTCTCAAGAACGAGTGTGGGCAATGAAAAGCGTTGTGATGTGTTTATTTTGTGGAAAATTGGTGAGGTATAAAAGTGTTATTTTAAGTGAAGATGAACGAATCATGGCGCTAAAAACTCGTGTTGCGGACTTGCGGTGACGGTGTTTCGTTGACTTTTCTTGCGGTGACGCGGTGTTCGTTAAATTTTTTGCGGTGTTGCGGTGTTCAGAGCCCCCCATGTCCCCCTCGTCAAAGGATTAGCGAACAGTGGTGAATATTAACCTTGACTTTGTCTTGGGAAGTTTTGACCCACATATTTACTTTGCCTGGGGCAAAATAATTGTTAAATATTTACTTTTCATACACCATAGTTTAAGGCATTGGTGTTAGCTTTTTCAATTGGTCACTTCTGGTTCGTGCAAATTCGTTTTTTTCCGATTCCAATTTTTCTTTCTATTGTTTCCGTGGCCAGCAAAAAATTGTATCGAGTCACCTTAAAAATACATTACATCATCATCATCATCATCATCATCATCATCATCATCATCATCATCATCATCATCATCATCATCATCATCATCATCATCATCAAGTCTTGCAGCAGTTAGTGAACTGCGATGTGGATTCTGGTGCGGTTGAAAAGCCAACAGGAAGTCAGCCTCTTAGGGCAGGGGTATAGAAGGGACTTGGAGGAGGGTGGTAAAGGGGACTTATTCCATATTTGTCAGAAAATAAAATGGTCCTTTCACAGTTCTCAGAAAACATTTTTCACCTATCACCAAAACAATGGAATTCAGTTTTTTTTTAAAAAAAGAATAACAGAATAACTGAGATTTTGAAATGCAATAGGCCATTTCCAAATTACCTCAGGCCTCTTTTTCAAAGTGAGTCTTGGTGCTCATCTTTTCATATGCAGAATCAATTTTCATTCACATGAAAATGAATTTAATTTGCGTGTGAATGAAATTGATTTGCATATGAAAGGATGAGCACCAAGCCTCGCTTCAAAAAATAGGCCTGAGGTAATTCGGAAATGGCCTATTTCCAAGGCTCAGCCTTGGTCCGCAATGTTGTTAAAAATCATAGTTATAAGAACAAAAATAGCCATTACATAGTGATAAAAACTTAATAACCAGGAATCACAAGATGCCCTTTACCACTCTCTTAGAGATGACCTGGGAGGACGGAGTCAGAATACATAAAGGTACCACTGATGATGGCTAATATGTTTTGTAGAGTAACGATGCGCAGATGCCTACTACAGTATTTCCTATGTTTCATGCAGAAATAGTGATGTCTGCAATGCATTGTTGCTACTAATGTGTTCCAGTGTCCTGCTGTTCATGTGTTGAATTTTATTTTAAATAATGGTGGTGAGTTAAATTTCGGAATGTCAGGCGTGCTTTGAGACATTTGTCATTCTCTTTTAGTCACTACCAAGTTGTTTAGCCTCATTCCTACCATAGCAAATTTATTGGTCATAACTTTCTCCCCATCTCGCAGTTTCTTAGGCTCTGTATTGCCACACAGCCTCATGCAGATTTATTCACTTGACAACAAGTGGTTAAAAATAAATTGCTATTGACCATGTGGCCTTGGGGTCAGCCCCAGTACCCTGAGAAGTAACACAATGCAACATCTCCCTCTCCTTCCACAGGCAATCATAGGCGAAATGTCAACAGAACATGTGTCTACATTAAGGTACATTGTATAATGTTAGTTTGCCACCTTTCTGTGTTTTGTATGATGGATAAGCACTGATCTTCAGTTAGCTTGGACAGCAAAGGTACAATTGGGTCTGATTTCAAGATACACTGAGTCTTGTGAAGGGAGTAGTCGGTGTCATTGCAAGGATATATTGCAACATGGGATCCTGGTTCAGATGAGGCAGCACTTTAGGGTTTTGTATGGTTTGTGGTTATTGCTGATGTTGTGTGCCGTTAAAACTCTACTGAGATGTTCTGATAGTCTAGGCTGACTTTGGTTTTTGTGCTGTATCTGGTGTTCATAGCCAGGCACAGCTGACTTTTAAGAATGCATGCAGATTTCATCAGGGATGTCGTGCTTTTTACTAGTTCAATGACTTATTCTTGAGAAACTGAGCATGATACTGGAACTTGACAAGCAACAGCACCTGGTTTAGACATCACTATTTCTATGTGAGAATTTTTTTTGTCATCTGCTTATTTATCTAATAATGGCGTGAGATTTTAGCAACTTCTATTCGCGGAACAGTTCCCACTGCTGTCTGATGAAGGTTTCTTGTGTCCCTGTGCATGACTGGATAAAACGAGCTTTGGTACTTTTGGAGTGAAAGATACTTGAATTGGTTGCTTTGAATTAATACATGGGTTCATCAGTCCAGAATATACACCGGAAAGGATATACCAGCTGTGTCATGAGTCTTAATTTTCCAAATCAGATCAGGACATTGATGTCATCTTTCTCCAAACTACATCTTCTTTTGGTACAAGTGCAATTTCCTACCAAATTGGCCTACACTTGCCATTTACTGAAATGATCTACCATGCAAAGATATATAACAAAGGCAAGTTAAAACATAACAAAACAAACTCAATTGCTTTGACAAAACATCAATAATTAAGATCATAATCACAAGCAAATCAAAATGGTGGCAAGACAATCTCAAAGGCTAAAGACAAATGGTCGTAGCTCACTTCACATTGAACCTTCTCGAAAAAAATTCACAGCATTGTTCATTGAATCCTTGCCAAGAGGTTTAAGTTATAAAAGCACCCTGTGCACAGCAGAAGGGATGAAAATGGTCTGGGATTAACGCCATATACGGTATTCTTAAATGAGTGAAGTTTGTTGTTTTTTTTTTCATTCTTTTATCTTCTCTTATGAACAGTATGCTATTCCTGTTTTGTGCATTCCCTTTACTGAGTATATTCTGTACTGTTCATGAAACAATGTGGTCCTTTCAGACGCATCACTTTGTAAGTGATCCTATTAAACAAAGTAAGAACCATTCTTTGTAGTGCTGTACATACATTTGCTTTTAAATCACACAACATTATCAAGAGCTCTTAAAAGAGATAAAGGCTTGAGAGAGCCACAATGTTTTAGTGCCAGATTCAAAATATAAGTCAGTGACAGAAAATAACTGTTTCAATGACATCATGCTATCACCAGTGACAAATGCCTGTCCATAATTCTGGCAATATTTTATCCTTGTTGAACCTTTTTGATTTAAACTTTGGTACTTTTAAATTTAAACTTAACTTTTCAGTAAAAGTCTTTTGATTTTTGTTTAAAATATTCTGATATCCTCACTTTTCATTTAGACTTTTGGAAGTTCCCTTGTTAAATAAATTCTGTGTTTCAGTTGATGATGTTCAGCATTTCTTGTCCCTTGTTTATATCCAGTTAGTCTAGTGTTATGCTGGCGGAGGCTGGTAGTCAGAGCATTAATCTTCTAAACCATTCTCCGCCTTTTTTTTATTCGAAGCGTCGTTATTTCATTGAAGCTTCCCACGCTGACCTCAGCAAGAATAGCCTGTTTTCTACAGCGTAGGTGATCGATGTACAAGACAGCCTTGTTGTTGTCTCATTTTTGGCAGGCTTTCTGAACTGTGGCTGAATACTTCCTAGTGATGGCATCTTGCACTTAGGGCTTCTGTCTGCAGAATAAGGATTGAATTGTATACGCAGCAGTCCAAAATGGCTAACATTAAGGAGACCTTTTTGAAATGAAAGTGACTACCGGTGTATACCAAAGTTTAAATCCAGTGTGATTCAAAAATGATTAAATATTGCTTCTTATAGGCAGGCATAGAGAAAATGATTTCAATGCATCTAACTGTCTGTGATGATCGTTTCCTGTAAACTCTCCTGCTGTTTAAACTCTGTCACCAAGTGAGGTCCTTGTTGACAAATACAGAAAAGTGAAGGTTTTGACAGGGGGTTTATGAGCCTTCATCTTCAACATCTGCTCATTTCGTCGACCAGAGCTGGGTTGGTTTGCTGTTTGTTGGTTGTGAGAGATATTGCATGTGGACTGTTTTTCGGGGGTAGCGGCTTGCATAAATGTAAATAGTGTAACTACAATGTAAATAGTGTAAATACAACGTAACAATGTAAATAATGGGCGATTACCATTCAGCCGTAAAAAAATAATAAAATGGGAACTTATTGTTTGAAAATTTCCTGGAAAAGTTTTAAGCAAACCATTTAATGAAAACTCTGGGAGGAAATCAAATGAAACAGAAATTCTCAGTGGTAAGAAATGTTAACATATTTTCGTTATACAACACAAGGCCATCCTCCTTCCAGAACCAAGGAAACGCGGTTCTATTTGTCAATGGAAACTTCCTAAAATTCTAATTTCAATTTGAAAAATTCAATTTTTCCTCGAATGGAAAGAGCCCTATACAGCCACAACAACTTTATTGGTACTTAAGATGCAAATAAATAGTTGTAAGGGATTTAAATATGTGAGAATAGATAATTATCATAATATGTAGCTTTTTGTATCATGCGTTGCAAACAAAATTTAATCAAAGAATTGACACCATGTAAGTGTTTTTTTAAATTGAAATTAGTAAGACAAAAGTGTTTCTTATTAGCTTCGTCGTTATCATAGTCTATTATTAGCGTACAAAAAAACAGTTGTTAGCAATGCAAATGTGTCAGAATGAAAAATCGTCACTGTTAGCTTAAATTATTAGACGTAGTCTATTTTATAAGCTTGCATCAAATAATCGTAAGGATGTAAATTGTTAGCTATGAATTAATCATCTTTATTAGCTTGGTAAAAAAGTTGATAGCTTAGAAAAAAAACTTGTTAGTGATAATAATTAATAATCTTTGTTATTAGCTTCGATCTTCATTATTTGTTTAGAATTTATAATCTTCAGTATCAGGTTAGAATTGATGACACTTAGTATTTAGGCTTCGCAAAAAAATCAGTTGCAAGTAATGTAAATATGCAAGAACGAATTATCTTGATTAGTAGCTTTCAATTAATGATTTTTATTTCAGCTTCTAAAAAAAATTGGTAGCTTATAAAAGATACTTGTTAATGTTAATAATTAATCTTTGCTACATGAGCTGAGAGAAGAAAAAGATGTTGCTGTTGCTTTAGTATCTGGTGATGTAAATATGTAAGAACGAAAAAGTCTTAAATATAGTAGAATCAATGATATTTATTTTTAGCTTATGAAAACTCATTTTAAGTGATGTGAATAGGTACAAATTAATTATCTTCACTGATAGCTTTAAATTATCTTTATAATAGCTTAGAAAACAAAATTGCTAGTACTGATAATAATTAATCTTATAAGCTGAGAGAAGAAATAGTTGTTGTTGTTGTGGTTGTTAGTGATAAAATAAGAATGATTAATCTTTGTTACTTGCCTATAATTAATAATATCAATTATTATTAATTGTAGGCATTCTTATTGGCTTAGAAAAACTAATTATTGGTGCTGCAAAAAAGAACAAATGACTAATTAACAAGTAGACCCATAGCCCTCAAGGGTTACGGGTCAATAGCCTATGAGGCGCAGCCTCATGGGCTATTGACCCGTGGCCCTTGAGGGCGTAGGGTCTAATTGTTTTAGTTTCATCCAACTAGTCGGACAGATAAGGCAATAATAAAATTAGCAAAGGCAAGTTGAAGAAACGTTTATTTGGGGAAAAAAAACGAAAGAAAAACCAGCGAATTTTGCTACTCAATGACTATTAGTCCCCTAGTAGCGTAGCCAATCAGATTGCAGGATTTGCATTAGTCCACTAGTTGGGTGATACTAATCTTCATTATTTGCCTACAGAGTGATAAGTAATACCATTATTAAAGCTTTGTAAAAAGTAGTTAATAGTGATGTAAATAAGTAAGGATACGTAATAATTTTCAAAACAAAGAGAGAAAGCAAGATGGAAATAAATGTAAGCAAGAATGAATAATATTCACTATCAATTTAGAATTGATAGGCTTTATTATTACCTTAGAGAAATATAGTTGTTAGTAATGTTAATGTATAAGTTCATACTCTTTATTATAAGCTGAGAAAAGTAGTGGTTGCTGTTGTTCTTAACATGAATATAAGTGTAATCCTCATTATTAGCTAAGACGAAAAAAGTATTTTTGTTTGGCAGAAAATTGTGACGTAAATAAGTATGAATTAATTAACATTTATTACAAGCTTGGAAACATACTAGTTGCTCTAGTTTGCTTAGGAAAAACGTTTTTAAGAACGAAAAATCTTTATTACAGTACCCTAAACAAATAGTTATTTATGATGTAATTAAGTAAGTCGAATAAATAGTTTTTATTCTTAGCACAAAAAGGAATTCTTAGTGATTACTCAAGCAAGACATAATATTCATCATTAGCTTAGAAAACAAACACTGAGCATTTGATTTACATATGTAAGAATACATCATTACTTTTCATTGAGATGTAGCTTAAAGTAAAGCTATGATAGTATGGTCTGGGCTGCACCAAGGATAGGGGCTAGGGGGTTATTAGGCCAGTGTTTTGCCCCAAAAAGCAAAAGCCCATATGCAGGGTTGTTAAGAAAAAGTGAAGTCAACATTGCAGCTGCAGAAACATAGAGGCCAAGAAATTACCGCTTCTGTTAGGAAAGTTGAAGACATTGGCACACACAACTTTACTTTTACACCAAGGGAGTGTTTCTACCTCGCGAAACATTTCTATTTGTGTGGCACACTTGAGCTAGAAAGATCTGAAGATCTATCAAAGCATGCAGGAACGTCTTCTGAAGGATGTAGCATGTAGAGACCATGAAAAAGAATTGGCAGAGTGATGACTGTGTACACTGCAGAGATACTGAGTGACAGCAACACAAGGTGGAGCAGTCGGTGAGATATGACACATCCTGATTGGAAATTGCTGATCTGCCGCAGTTTCTACAGTCGTTAAAATGCTCACATTAACCCTTAATCAGTGTGATCTGGAAATGGCAAGGTTATGCTTGTCATGCCAGCTACCAAGGCCATCAGTGAGCACTCCTTCTCAGCCTTGAGGTCGGTTATCGTACCTACCTTCATACAAACACCTCATGCTTTTGCATCTACACAGAGATTTACCAGATGGTTTGGACATGATGGAGGTTGCTATTTTTTTGTGGGAGACTGCCTGTAGCACAAAACTCTGTTAAACTCTCTTGGACAGTCTAAAATAACTGCAAACTTGGTATGACAACTCTGACAAGTGAAACATTTGCTGCTTTCAAGATAGAACATTCCAATTTGTTCTCCAGGCCCAAAACCCTTTCTTTTATAATACAACAGCTACTAAAAGTGTGTCCGCTAGTTTCTCAAGGCTTGCTACAGCCCCAATAATGCATTACAGATATAAACATGTCGTGACAGAAGAAAGTAATAATAAGAATGCTTTGTATTATTTTATATATTATGAGTTAATTTTAAGTTAATTGCAATTAGATGTCATTTATGAACATCAATTTAAAAGTGATTAAGTCCAAAGCTTAGCTGTATAAATGTAAATAGTGTAAATAATGTCATAATTTGTTTCTTTTGTATTTTTTATTTTTGCCGCGCACAATGAAATACAAGCGCAATAAAAAACGATAATAAATAGGTTAACTAACATTAAATTTAAAATTTGTTACTTGGAAGGAGTGACTGTGGAGGGGAAATCTCCAAGAAGCCAAGCTTATGAGGAATAGAGATCTCCCCCACGGGCAATTTAGTGGATTATTTAGGTATATAAGTGTGTTTAGAGGAAAATATAGTTATAAGGTGCTAAGGTATTTACGTTAAGTTGGTTGTGATAGAAATGTAAAAAAATTCTTAGTTCATTAGTATGAGTTAGATTTAGATTTTTACCAGTATCATATTAGGTCTGTAAATATTTCAAATGCGTATTCTAGAAATAAAAAAAGAGTTAGATTTATGTTGTTGGATTGCTCTTAAAGTCTCAATGAGCGCAAAATGGTGAAATAGGTAAATAAAGTAAAGTACAGTTATTGCTTTTTTTTAACTTGGCCCGTAAGAGATCATTAGACCTGCTGCTTCCGAAAGCTCTCTCTTGTGAAACAGTGACCAGTGGCACATACTTGCAGGGTACAAGGTCTACATTATAGAATGTAACTGCTAGATCAGTTACAGGTATGTTATGCACTCCATTGTGAAACGCATATTGTATTAATTGCACAGGGAAGTAAAGTGTAGAATTTTGGTCTTCCTTGTGTTCATAATGAAATGCCACTATTTTTAGCCATCAAGGTAATCTTATCACTTTTGTTCAGAAATGCAGGCTAATGAGATTCAATGCTCTTTATGAATAAGCATCACAAAGTGTCATTTTCATATTACTTCATATTTGACAGAATTGTGTTTCGGTGACTTTATAAGAAAGGGGACACTTTTTGATGCTTATCATAAGGAGCATGCATCTCATTAACCTGCATTTCTGGGTTGGGTTGTAAATTGAAGAAATTAGAACACAATACTGTAAGTTGCCTGTCTGTTTACGTGATACCTTTTTAATACAAATTTTCTGATGGCCATTCCAACTTTTTTATATGTGAGCTCTCCCCCTCAGGTTAAGTGCAATAAACATTGTTAAAGTGCCACTATGATTAGGTGTATCACAAAGAATTCTATGAAAGAATGGAAATGCCGTTTATCATTTGCAAATACCTCCATTACTTCCGGAGATATTTAAGGAGGTTCGCAAGGAGGTTCGTTTTTTGTGAAACAATGGAAGATTACAAAGAAGGATATTTAATGGTGTGGGCAAACTATTTCTCCTTGCAACTCCATTGCTGGGCTACACTTTGATGGTACTTGTGACGTCATATCAGTTACCATGGCAATGCACAAGGTGCACAAAAACGTCCACTAAATTTCGGTTTTTGTAAATTATCAGAAAAACTAATTTGGTGACCTACCATTTTTATTTCCTTGTTGGAAAGTTTCCTAAATTCATTAACTTTTCAGACAGTATGGAAAAAATTATAGTAGAATTAACTATATTTAAAGAAAATGCGATTTATGGCTCACAGAAAATTCTACTAGATAATTTTCCCCGAAACTTTTACATTTGAAGTGTCATGGTGAACGGTGCGTGCGAGCAAAAATATCGAGATAGGTCACTGAGCAGGATTTCTAACTGGAGACATACTTTCAGCAGATCTTATTTAACTTCCGGTGTGCTAATTTTGATTCATTCAGCTGACGCATGTCTTAGTTATGGAGTGTGTAGATTGCGCGTGCGAGTGCAGCTAAAAATCCTTTCGAGCCTCCTTAAGTTTGAAAAATGTGTAAAATATGCAAATGAGATGACTGATGATTTCATACACTCGACTACCTTCGCCAATTTGCAGTGTAGACCATTGAAACTTGGTAGACTAATAGTTCTATGGTAAACACACCTACAGCTATAGAACATTTTGTTGCCATGACAACACACTCTTTCACAGTCCCAACCACCTTGATTTTAATATGTAAGTGATATTCAGCCCCAAAACACATTGAACAAGGCCACAAACTCAAGTTAACTAATTTATATGCTTGTTGGATCGTGTATATGAGGCACCATTTGCAAATATGAAAATTGGACGCAAAAGGTGTTAAAAGTGGCAACAAATGCCTTTAATATTGGGGAGGTCTGGAACCCAGTATGTTGCCATGGTAACAAGCCTAATATATAGCTTTAGGCCCGGCCTAAAAGCGCAGCTCCTTGACAGGGTTGTTCAGTGCCCGATTGAGCTAACACAGGAAAAGGTAGAATGTTGATTTGAGTTTTGTAACTTTGCGGTGAGGTTTTCTGTTTACTTTTGGACTTTCTGTTCCCGCCAACTTGAACATTTCGTCCGTCACGTGACATTGCGCGCCAGGCCTCCACTCAGACCATGTGCGTTTCGTCTGAGTGGAGCAGCTTGGTGAGTTTGATCCTGTCGTTGTTGACATTTTCCGCTTTTCTAACTTAACATACTTATCTCGTAACTGTCGCCCTAATTATGATGTATTTTTGATTCGTTTTAGAGTGATTCTATAACCAAGCTGATCTCCTACTGATCTCAAATCAATGAATAAATGATCTGTCGCATCGAACGTGTGTGTTTTGTTTTTCCTCCCGATTGACGACAACACTTTCTGTTTAAAGTTTTTTATTATATGGCTAGTGTTTGTAGCCGATATAACGTGCGCTCTGATTGGCTAAGTGTAGCTTAACACCAGCGCATTATTCTCCCGTAACGCCCACGGGCCGATTACGGATTATGCAAATTATGAAAGGAAAAAACACGAAAGGTTACTATCTAAAGCTAGACCATATTTTCTTTATTTACATTGAAAATAGTTGTGATACAAGACGATGAGTGACGATTAACATTCAGAGAGTAAATTTTATTACTATTTTAAGAAAAAAATGAAGTTACATCGGCAAATTACGAACGAGTTAATCCAGGTTAATTGCTCAGGAAGAAATTGAAATGTTAATGAAAACATCTCAGCGATATTTGTCGTCAATAAAAAAAGGAAGCATGGTAGAAGTTTTGGACTTACCGGCTGCTGTCTTTGACCGCTTATTTGCAAAGTTTTTTTTATAGATATCGGAAAACGGATGGCGGCGATTATGAATGAACCTGACACCCTGTCGGGCTTGCAGCGAAGTATACATGAGAGGGTCCTTTCCAAAGGCAGGTCTTCTTTCACCATTCAAACCCTCAGGGTTCGCTGTTAGGACCCAGGCTCTTCACATACTACATTAATGACCTTAGTGACTCAAGTGAAGGCAATTTGGATATGTATGCTGATGACACGACACTACATTTTATCGGTAACAATGTTGATGAAGTAGTCGATGGTTTAAATCAAGCCCTCTCAAAGATTTTACTCTGGTGCAGAAACAACAAACTAACTATACATGCTGGGAAATCCGAGGCTATGATCATATCCCACAGAGCCTTCTGCGGCCCATTAAAACCCATCACACTAGGAGACAAGATCTTGAATGTTGTCTCTGAAGCAAGATGTTTGGGGGTCATTATCGACTCACAGCTCTCCTGAAACAGTCACTCAGAGCACCTTTGTAAATCGTTTGGAAAGAAAGTAGGGCAGCTTAAAAGATTTAAATATTTACCAATAAGTACACTAGGAACGATTTACTTCAGCAGCATTGTCCCTACTATTACTTATTGTAGTTTAGTTTGGGGCACTAGCACACCATCTCTGATGTATGAGCTTGAACACATTCATGCAAGGGCAGCTAAAACCATCCACAGACTGCCACGAGACATATCAGATCAAGATCCCCTAGAGACAACTGGATGGGAGCCACTATCAAATCAATATAAAAAGAAACTACTCACCTTAATGTATAAAGTAAATAGTAATATTACCCCAGATAAAATAACAAACCTTTTTAGCTTAGCTAATCCATATTATAATCTCAGAAATAGCAATCACTTCGTACTACCGAGATTCAACTTAGCCATTGCTAGAAATTCCTTAAGATATAGAGGCCCATTAGCATGGGAACTAACTCCAACCTCTCTCAAACAGTCCCCCTCTCTAAAGAATTTTAAGAACCTCTTAAAACAAAGTCGTCATAGGCTTTTTATTAATAACATTAGCTTTCTGAAAGAAGCTTGCATGGTCTCTAATAAGAACCAAGACTACACATACTTTTAATATAGTTACTTTAATACAGCTTGAGAATTGTATATTTAGATAGCTTTTACCTAATTTTTTACATAATTCGTAACGTAGTTTGTCAGTAGGTCCACATTAGCCTCTGGCTGCCTCTAGTTTAACCTACTTTACCAAATAAAGTATGTATGCATGTATGTATGTATGTATGTATGTATGTATGTATGCATGCATGCATGCATGCATGCATGTATGTATGTATGTAAAAGGCAATTGTTGACACCAGAGCAGTACAGCATTCAACATCAACAAATTCTCTTGCTGTAACACGAGCCAGTTTAAACATCTTTGAGGACCATCAGATTCAAACAGCCGAGCGATTTTTGTGTCTAGTGCGAAGCGCAGACACTATGAGAAAACGCTAACATCCTCTGGTAAGTGCTTCATATATGGCAAATTATTACGTCATACCAATACAGTTTCGCTGAGGTTTCTCTTACGTGACACTTTACATGAAGCATTCTTTACGTGGTGCCAAGAGGGTAATATCATCGATAATCACTCGTAATTTCTTCGTCACCCGAAATAAACAACCAATGACAATCGGAACCAATCGAATGTGTATTAGTAGAGACGAAAATGTGCCAACACCATGTGCTTTCCACGACAACTCCCGACAACTGCAAGAAAGTTGCTTTCGTTGCTTTCGTTGCTTTCGACGTGTGTGATACGAGTTGTCCTATCGGTAAGTTACCTTTTAGTTTCTTACTCTGTGATGAATTTCTTACGACGTTTTTTCTCAGTATGCCACAGCTTTCGAAGTATGTGTCAATCCGGCCAAATGAAAGGTTTCGAAAGGTGGTTCAAAGTTGAAGATCAAGGTACTTGGCGCCGACAGAATTTCCATGCTGCTATTTTGAGACTGCCTGCGAAGAGGATACAAATTGAGCTTTATGAGCCCCATTTGGGGAAAGAAAAGCCCGTTATGGGAGATATTGAGCCCCTTTTGGGGATAAGAAAGCCCGTTATGGGAAATATTGAGCCCCTTTTGGGGATAACAAAGCCCGCTGAGGGATTAAATAAGCCCTGTCAGGGAAATGTAAACGGCAGAAAATCTTTCGCCGGTGAAGAATTTGATGTGAAAATACCTTTCACTAGCCAAACATATACGAAAGCTGTGGCGATTTCATTCGGACAAAGTCATACTAGAACTCGTAACCTTGTTAAATATCATTCAAGGGTCGTTTTCACTGAATCTTTCCATACGATCGTTACAACTGATGAGGAGATGTGCTCGCCATGTGAGAGAGAATTTGATAGACATTGCAAAGTACAGGAAAAACGTCATAGAGACCGAGAGCCGTCTAGATTACCGATTAAAAAGATTTTAAACTCCATGAAAAAGAGAAAAGCTAGACGCAAGCTGAAGCGCATTTTCAGGAAATCTACTCCTAAATCTTCAAGTTTGTACAAGTTAGCGACTGACTATAAGTTATGGTATGTAACATACGTACACAGATGCGACTGTTTTTTTTACCAAATTTGCAAATCTTAAAAGATGGGCAGCAAACAAGTTGTTACAAAATAGTAAACAAGCAAGTATGCATTGTTTTCGCAAGCACAAAACAGTGAAATCATGTAGCTGTACCAAAAGATATTGTGTATCGAAAATGAAGCTTCTGATGTCCGGTGATATCGAGTTAAATCCAGGCCCTGAACAAAATGTCGGTGATCAAACTGCATTGTCAATAGGTTCCACCTTATTG
>JAHPZR010046530.1:0-14049 GCA_019787425.1 Platygyra sinensis
GACCTCATGTTGGAGTGGTAACTTACAGGGGATGTGTCAATAGACAGTTTATATCACTGCCTGGTGCAAGAAAGGAAGCTGAGATGATAAGACGATTGCTGGGTAGTCAGCCTTTGCTGGGACCGCAAGCAACGGTCAAGTGATGTCGATGACTTCAACAGTGCTGATCCTATCAGTATGCAGGATGCCTGTCACATATGAACTCAGCTAAATGACTTTGATCTCCATGAGTTCTCGTAGCTCAGTGGATAGAGCGCCCGCCTGGTGTTCGGGAGGTCGTGGGTTCAATTCATGTCGGAGACTCAGGCTTTTTAGTCCCACGCTTGTGTCATGTTGTTCAATTCACCTTTCAAATTCCGTTACCGAGCTCAAAATTCACCATCTTTACTCACTTGTCACTACTCAAGAAAACACTTTGTTCCCTCAAGTTTCAAGGGCTCTTTTAAGTGCAATAAATTAGTCATTTTGCTTTCAGTAACTGCAGTTTTCATGAAAATAGTAAAAGACGTTTACTTTACTAGGTAAAGATAAGTTAACATCAATTGCTGGGGTTTAGCTGATGTAAGCAGGACAACTTTGTTCCATGTGACAAGCTTACGACGACTCAGTCTACTGACGATAAGAATTATGTAACGTAAATCAAACATTCAACTTGGTTGTGACTATTTTACAACACCGAAAAAAGTTAAGTAATATTTCAAAAACGAGTGCGAGGGTTTCATCAGGTTTCCAAACGCGAGAAACATTTGAAACCATAGCCTGCGAAAACAGCCGTCCTTCTTCGCTCCCTGGCCCGAGTGGCGTTTTCGCGTGAAGGAAACGCCACTCGGGCCGGGAGCGAAGAAGGACGGCTGTTTTCGCAGGCTATTGAAACCACGAGGCCGCAGGTTTTATTGTTTTCGAGCGTTTGGAAATCTGATGAAACCCGAAGCACGAGTTTTTGAAATTACTTCTCCAACAAAGAAAATAAGTTTAAATTATCATTTGAATAAGATTTCCATATTCAACTATTATATTTGAGACGTGAAATGTGCATGATCCTCAAAACAATGTGCATGATGTGCATGATCCTATGCTGCGCTGTGACAATTTTGAATATTCATCAAATGATGTCACGTTGTTACCTAGCTGTTTGTCAGCTCCGAGCGAACACGTTGCTTCACAGAGCAGATTTAGACCTCCTAAAACTAGCGAAGAAGAGGAAAAGTGTGTGGCCAGCGCAATTCCGAGGTAATGTGTGCATTTGGTCTGATAAAATTTCTAACGTCAGTGCCAACATAGTTATGGTGCCAATTTAGGTCGAAAGTGTACAGCAAGGTTGAAAGTGAACCAAAACACGAGGTCGCCACCATTGAGCGAGAATTTAAATAGACCTTTTTCGCTTGTACATTTTGTTTTCCCAATACAGATCACGTGATGATACTCAGGGGATTTGATCCTTTGTCTTGTTCATTAAAAAGAGTACATGCAGACATATTCATGCTTGCATGTACCCTTTTTAATGAACAAAACAAAAGATCAAATCTCCTGAGTATCATCACATGATCTGTATTGGGAAAACAAAATGTACAAGCGAAAAAGGTCTATTTAGAAAAAAGAATGGGCTTTTCTGTTTTGGGTAGTTTAACAACTGTACCGTTACATTCAACGTTAGCAGTAAATAATTTAGGTTTAAAGTTTGTTTCGTAAAATGTGTGATTAAATAAAGTTGTTAATCGCCACGTGTTTTTGTTGCTTTTTGAATATGCAGATTAAGAAATCGTTTCATACACGGGTTTCTTTCAAGACCGTGTTTTCAACTCGTTTTTCATTGGGTTTCTAAACTCATCCACCTGACCAGAATAAGATGCTCTGGTTGGGTAAGAGCTGCATGAATAATTAATGAGTTTGAGAAAGGTTTTTCAAACGTAGTTTCGTACAGTGTAACAGCTTCAACCGGGGCCAAAAAACTTAAATTAAACTTAAAACATTTTTAACACCATTCTAGCAAGAGGAACAGTGTCAAGCCCCAGTAAAGGAAAGGAATAAATTAATAAATATCAATTGAATTTGTATGTGTTTTCTCGTTTGTCTCGGGACCAACACACGTCCTGTTTGATACAGAAACACGACAGCACTGCACTTGTGCAGTGAGCTGTTTTCTGTGTTAGCAGATTTATTGAAAAAAGGAAACAATTTAAATTCAATTTGCAAAATCGCTCATAGCGTGTTCTTCTTGGCCTCTTTCATACCCTGCAACACTCGCAATCTGTAGCTAAACCGTAAATGAAATTATACCCCAATCTCATGCAAACATCAATAAAATATTATGCAATGAGGCACTTTTTCCGTTTCGTAACGCAGTGAACATATGGAAAGGGGCAAACATAGTGTTTTATATCAACAACAAAAGTGAATACAGACCTCATTTCCCACTAAAGCTGTCTTCAAACACTGACAGGGCTGTGGAAGGGAAACTTCTTCTCCACGACTACATGTCCATGGAGAGAGAGTAGCTTGGTTTGTGTCTAGAGGGAATTAGAAAAAACCCTGTGAGAAAGCGTGCTAAAAGCTGCACTTCTATCACACCAATAGAATGTGAGCTCGGGAGTTCTATTAATTAGATTATGAGCAAGAGATTATCAAGGTTAGAGAGTGAATACCCCATATAGGCCTTCTAACCAAGGTAATCCCTCTTCCTTCTACCCAAGGTAATCCCTCTTCCTTCTAACCAAGGTAATCCCTCTTCCTTTCAACCAAGGTAATCCCTCTTCCTTCTAATGATAATCCCTCTTCCTTCTAACCAAGGTAATCCCTCTTAAGTTATTTTTAGACATGCTACCAGTCAGTTCCGTGGATGTTATTCGCGTGCTGCGTGTATGTTTCCGTGGAGGATTAATGTTTCGTTTTTTCGTTTCATTTCAAAGCAAAGGAAAGCCTCCAAAACTGTGGGGATGTCTTCTCTGATGCTTTAATCTGAATCACAAGGAAAGGAGCTCCAGACCTCGCTATGTGTTATTTCCTTTCGAAACTTTAGTAGCAGTTTAAATAAAAGGCTGATTCCCCCCCTCCCCCCCCCCCCCGGGCACAACCAACAATAACTGAATGAACTGCAGAGAAGAGAATTGAGCAGTCCAAAGCAAACAAACTCCCGAACACAACATGTCCGGACAGACAGACGGTTGAAAATGCACACAGAAGCTCGTAACCAAAGTAGCAAAAGGCAGTTGAAACAGTAATGGCAACTATGCCAAAGGGAACGTCGATTAATAAAGGACTTTATATTCAACTTACGACTCTCGCGAGAATTTAGCTTTATTCAGTTTGTCTATCACTGTGAGAAATATCCCAAACAGATAAGTAAGATAGTGTTAAAAGCCGAAATAGAAATTTTAAAAATTGCTTATTTAACTCCCTAAAACCGAACAAACAGAAAAAATAACGAAAAGCCAAATGAGCGCAATTAAAATGAAGGTCCAGCTGAACGAAAGGACGGCTGCATCTCTGCTATGAAAGATCTTTTGAAAATCAAAAACATATAAAATGACTTTTCACCAAATTTTGAGAAAATTGCTTGGGATGTCCACACATCCCGTGAGTAAACACCCTCGGAAGAACTGGGTACTACACCTTGTGCCAATGAGGAAAAAATTTTCTAAACTCTTGTAAGCGATCACCTTGGCTTGAAATTTTGGGTGGTCGCTTATGGAGGTTCAACTGTATCTACAACAAGCTAGGCTTACTAAATGTCTAAAATAGATTAGACAGTGGGTAGCCTAGCCAATAATAAAAAAAGACATTTAAAAAAACAAGCAGATTTAAACTTAAAGGTGATCGTTGATGTGGTGTGATGTGTTGATGCAGGGCATGTCTTCTTAAGAAGTAAATTATCCAACACAATTTTTAAATCTTTCAAAAGAACTTCAGAAAACAAGAAAACGTCGCCATTTTGTTGCCAAACTCCAGCCATTGTACAGCAATGGCTGATAGTGTATGATCGCTCAGCCAATCAGATTGCAGTATTTGTATTGGTATACAAGTAGAATTCTACTAAAACTTGACAGAACCTATTTAATATGGAATAACTGCAGAATACCCTGCCACATGGAAAGTGCTCTCCTGATAAAGATGGCTACGCGAATACAGGAGTGATATAAAAGGCCAAGACAGATTTCAAACGCTGCCGCTAAAAGTAACAATTTCATGTGCTGTGCTAGATACCTGACGTATATCTTAATAAGTTTCCATTCATAAGTTCCACAACTACAGATTCAGAGTGATGGCTGGGACACAAGCGAAGCACTGGCTGGTCTGTTTCTGTTTTGTGCCTGTGTAGCAAAGAGAGAGAGGAGTGAGTCCTACATGTTACCAAAGTAAGCCTGTTCTGGGTGCTTGGCTTGCACAAATGAACCATGCAAATGAGCTACAGAGAAATGCAGCTGAGTGTGAGAAACATGGTTCCGTAGCCAGCATGATCCTAGGAGATGCACCAAGAACACATATTTTGAGGGAGAAGAACAGGATTATATTAAGGACAACCTGAAAGTGGAATGACGTTCATCATATTTGACTTCATGGAGGGAAGTCAAACAAGCAGAATTGCTATACTTGTTAATCCATGATAAATTATGCCAGCATGGAAACTTAAATTTGCCCCCTTTCTGCCATTTAACAAGGGGAATAATTACTGTTGTTTTTGGTTTTGTCATTTTAATCAAAATAATGAATGAACAATCTATGGCGTACCAATTGTCAATGTGTCAACTCGTGTCCAGGGCTCTTACTTTGAAAGCAGTGAACAAATTAAAAATATGAGAAGAAACTGGGCACAAGCCTCTCAAACTCTCCCAGGGGCAGTTAGAGGAGGGAAGAGAAAGTCAAAGCGACAGGTGAAATCTCGGCAAGGAACTGTTGGAGTGTAATCTATGAGCCCCTAGGATGGTCTTACCACACCAGTTCTTTGAAAATGGTTCTGCAAATGCTGGCTACCAATTGGGCAGGAAAAAAAAAACATATTTTATTATTCTGCCTAATAAGCAGAGCATAGATACACATTCTGTTTTGTGTTTTCTATTACAAATCTAACTGCCCCTGGGATGGCTTTGTAGGATATTTTAGTCAATTATACAATTATGTATTACGTGGCATCTGGCAACATACAAAATAACATGGAAGTTGGCAAAGAGAATATTACAAAGAGAACAAAAGAAACGATACAGAAAAGATCAATGGAGATAGAAATGGCAACTCAAACCTGATGACAATTCTGCTGTTATCATTTTCCGTCAATATTTCAAGTTCACATACAACATCTCTCTGAGTCATGGTGTCCCATCCTACAGTGACAAGGGTGTTTTTGCCTCCACCAGATCAACTGATGCCAACTTAATGGGCCTGTCCAGACTGATGGATGATCTGCAGTGTCTACGCTGTTAGGTATATTAAAAAGACAAAAATGATATTAATTAAAATGAGTTGGACTGTACAATCCAAGGCATGGAAAGAGAGTCCAGTCTGAAAAAGCAGACCAAGGTTGTTCAAAGGTAGGAAAATGCTATCCTCAATGTTCAAAGCTGAATTTTGAGGGCACTCACCATTTGGGTAGGACAATCGCTCATATTTAATTTTAACTTACTTAAAGATACACCTGTCCAGTCACAAACCATACATTTCTAAACACTATTTTAACCACAGACAGTTAACATGCCATTTCAGGTAAAAATTTATGGTGTGTTTTAGCATCAAATTTGTTAGATGCTGTGCAAGAAAGGACTGGTTGGTTTGTGTATGGAAAGAGTTACAGTACATGCCACAATGGAAAGGTGGATAGCATTATCTGCCCTTTAATTTTGAACAATTAGGTCAAGGACTAAAAGATTAGTTTGTTAAGTTGTTGTATTTTATCCATTATTTGCCCAATTATTTTTACTTTTTTTGACAATTAGTGTGGTGTTCAATAAAATCATAGGTTACTTGGCAACAGATTTTGAGTGCACACACAATTCACCTTTGCTAAACAGCAACTTGGAAGATCAGCTATTTCTTTGTATCAAGTAAAGTAACCCACACTAGTGGTTTTTATAAGGGACCTTCCCCTATCCCTTTATTTGTAAAATGACTTAAATGAGAGGGTCAAAAATTTTTTCAGGCCCCCACCTTAATTTAAGCAGCATGCAAAGGATATCATGTCTGATAGCCTGGGACTGATGACAGATTTTGCAGTCAGGCTAGTGGGAAGTGAAATTTCTCAAGGAAACTTAAATACAGATTGAAGTACTGTAAGAGATGAATTTCTGTGGCTACTAAGGATGACTTTTGGGCTAAGCACACTAGAGTTAGAGCTTGTCCAAAGAATGAGCTGTGTTGTGAATGCCAAATTGAACACAGGGCTGTTCTTCCCAGACTTCACAGTTTATTTTCCCCTTAGTTACAATGATCACTGATCACTTCCTGATTTATTGTTAGAAGTAAAGAATATTTCTTGGCTGGTTTTCTTTTATCACTGGCGATGATATAATTATGACTGATTAATTGGTTCTATTGTCTACGTTGAAATCACGAAAAAGGATCACATAACGCAAAATCAGTTATCTTACTAAATGTCACACAATACAACTAATAGTATCTCAAAACTGTAAGGACAAAGACCACACAATCGCTTGTGGATTTCAAACATAAACTTGCCTCCTCACCTTCCATGCCTTCTACTGGATCGCACTGATTCCATGTAATATGTATATAAATATATTTATCTTTAATCAATCCTTCATACATACATAACCTATTCTAACGTGTTTACCTACACCCAGGGTTCGTACACTTATGACCTGTCAAAATTCCATGACTTTCCATGACTTTTTCCATGACTTTTTGAAATATTCCATGACCTAAGTTAAGCTATTTCCCTCCGGCAGTAGTGTCAAAACAATCATTTACTCAGCTGAAATTACATTTGATTTTTGGACTTGCCAGTTAATTTTTCAACTTTGGATCTTAATGCCTTTCATTCAGAGAAAACATACTGATTTTCCATGACTTTCCATGACCTACACCTAAATTTCAGGACTTTCCAGGCCTGAAATTTAGGTGTAGGTCATGGAAAGTCATGGAAAATCAGTATGTTTTCTCTGAATGAAAGGCATTAAGATCCAAAGTTGAAAAATTAACTGGCAAGTCCAAAAATCAAATGTAATTTCAGCTGAGTAAATGATTGTTTTGACACTACTGCCGGAGGGAAATAGCTTAACTTAGGTCATGGAATATTTCAAAAAGTCATGGAAAAAGTCATGGAAAGTCATGGAATTTTGACAGGTCATAAGTGTACGAACCCTGGGTGTAGGTAAACACGTTAGAATAGGTTATGTATGTATGAAGGATTGATTAAAGATAAATATATTTATATACATATTACATGGAATCAGTGCGATCCAGTAGAAGGCATGGAAGGTGAGGAGGCAAGTTTATGTTTGAAATCCACAAGCGATTGTGTGGTCTTTGTCCTTACAGTTTTGAGATACTATTAGTTGTATTGTGTGACATTTAGTAAGATAACTGATTTTGCGTTATGTGATCCTTTTTCGTGATTTCAACGTAGACAATAGAACCAATTAATCAGTCATAATTATATCATCGCCAGTGATAAAAGAAAACCAGCCAAGAAATATTCTTTACTTCTAACAATAAATCAGGAAGTGATCAGTGATCATTGTAACTAAGGGGAAAATAAACTGTGAAGTCTGGGAAGAACAGCCCTGTGTTCAATTTGGCATTCACAACACAGCTCATTCTTTGGACAAGCTCTAACTCTAGTGTGCTTAGCCCAAAAGTCATCCTTAGTAGCCACAGAAATTCATCTCTTACAGTACTTCAATCTGTATTTAAGTTTCCTTGAGAAATTTCACTTCCCACTAGCCTGACTGCAAAATCTGTCATCAGTCCCAGGCTATCAGACATGATATCCTTTGCATGCTGCTTAAATTAAGGTGGGGGCCTGAAAAAATTTTTGACCCTCTCATTTAAGTCATTTTACAAATAAAGGGATAGGGGAAGGTCCCTTATAAAAACCACTAGTGTGGGTTACTTTACTTGATACAAAGAAATAGCTGATCTTCCAAGTTGCTGTTTAGCAAAGGTGAATTGTGTGTGCACTCAAAATCTGTTGCCAAGTAACCTATGATTTTATTGAACACCACACTAATTGTCAAAAAAAGTAAAAATAATTGGGCAAATAATGGATAAAATACAACAACTTAACAAACTAATCTTTTAGTCCTTGACCTAATTGTTCAAAATTAAAGGGCAGATAATGCTATCCACCTTTCCATTGTGGCATGTACTGTAACTCTTTCCATACACAAACCAACCAGTCCTTTCTTGCACAGCATCTAACAAATTTGATGCTAAAACACACCATAAATTTTTACCTGAAATGGCATGTTAACTGTCTGTGGTTAAAATAGTGTTTAGAAATGTATGGTTTGTGACTGGACAGGTGTATCTTTAAGTAAGTTAAAATTAAATATGAGCGATTGTCCTACCCAAATGGTGAGTGCCCTCAAAATTCAGCTTTGAACATTGAGGATAGCATTTTCCTACCTTTGAACAACCTTGGTCTGCTTTTTCAGACTGGACTCTCTTTCCATGCCTTGGATTGTACAGTCCAACTCATTTTAATTAATATCATTTTTGTCTTTTTAATATACCTAACAGCGTAGACACTGCAGATCATCCATCAGTCTGGACAGGCCCATTAAGTTGGCATCAGTTGATCTGGTGGAGGCAAAAACACCCTTGTCACTGTAGGATGGGACACCATGACTCAGAGAGATGTTGTATGTGAACTTGAAATATTGACGGAAAATGATAACAGCAGAATTGTCATCAGGTTTGAGTTGCCATTTCTATCTCCATTGATCTTTTCTGTATCGTTTCTTTTGTTCTCTTTGTAATATTCTCTTTGCCAACTTCCATGTTATTTTGTATGTTGCCAGATGCCACGTAATACATAATTGTATAATTGACTAAAATATCCTACAAAGCCATCCCAGGGGCAGTTAGATTTGTAATAGAAAACACAAAACAGAATGTGTATCTATGCTCTGCTTATTAGGCAGAATAATAAAATATGTTTTTTTTTTCCTGCCCAATTGGTAGCCAGCATTTGCAGAACCATTTTCAAAGAACTGGTGTGGTAAGACCATCCTAGGGGCTCATAGATTACACTCCAACAGTTCCTTGCCGAGATTTCACCTGTCGCTTTGACTTTCTCTTCCCTCCTCTAACTGCCCCTGGGAGAGTTTGAGAGGCTTGTGCCCAGTTTCTTCTCATATTTTTAATTTGTTCACTGCTTTCAAAGTAAGAGCCCTGGACACGAGTTGACACATTGACAATTGGTACGCCATAGATTGTTCATTCATTATTTTGATTAAAATGACAAAACCAAAAACAACAGTAATTATTCCCCTTGTTAAATGGCAGAAAGGGGGCAAATTTAAGTTTCCATGCTGGCATAATTTATCATGGATTAACAAGTATAGCAATTCTGCTTGTTTGACTTCCCTCCATGAAGTCAAATATGATGAACGTCATTCCACTTTCAGGTTGTCCTTAATATAATCCTGTTCTTCTCCCTCAAAATATGTGTTCTTGGTGCATCTCCTAGGATCATGCTGGCTACGGAACCATGTTTCTCACACTCAGCTGCATTTCTCTGTAGCTCATTTGCATGGTTCATTTGTGCAAGCCAAGCACCCAGAACAGGCTTACTTTGGTAACATGTAGGACTCACTCCTCTCTCTCTTTGCTACACAGGCACAAAACAGAAACAGACCAGCCAGTGCTTCGCTTGTGTCCCAGCCATCACTCTGAATCTGTAGTTGTGGAACTTATGAATGGAAACTTATTAAGATATACGTCAGGTATCTAGCACAGCACATGAAATTGTTACTTTTAGCGGCAGCGTTTGAAATCTGTCTTGGCCTTTTATATCACTCCTGTATTCGCGTAGCCATCTTTATCAGGAGAGCACTTTCCATGTGGCAGGGTATTCTGCAGTTATTCCATATTAAATAGGTTCTGTCAAGTTTTAGTAGAATTCTACTTGTATACCAATACAAATACTGCAATCTGATTGGCTGAGCGATCATACACTATCAGCCATTGCTGTACAATGGCTGGAGTTTGGCAACAAAATGGCGACGTTTTCTTGTTTTCTGAAGTTCTTTTGAAAGATTTAAAAATTGTTGTTGGATAATTTACTTCTTAAGAAGACATGCCCTGCATCAACACATCACACCACATCAACGATCACCTTTAAGTTTAAATCTGCTTGTTTTTTTAAATGTCTTTTTTTATTATTGGCTAGGCTACCCACTGTCTAATCTATTTTAGACATTTAGTAAGCCTAGCTTGTTGTAGATACAGTTGAACCTCCATAAGCGACCACCCAAAATTTCAAGCCAAGGTGATCGCTTACAAGAGTTTAGAAAATTTTTTCCTCATTGGCACAAGGTGTAGTACCCAGTTCTTCCGAGGGTGTTTACTCACGGGATGTGTGGACATCCCAAGCAATTTTCTCAAAATTTGGTGAAAAGTCATTTTATATGTTTTTGATTTTCAAAAGATCTTTCATAGCAGAGATGCAGCCGTCCTTTCGTTCAGCTGGACCTTCATTTTAATTGCGCTCATTTGGCTTTTCGTTATTTTTTCTGTTTGTTCGGTTTTAGGGAGTTAAATAAGCAATTTTTAAAATTTCTATTTCGGCTTTTAACACTATCTTACTTATCTGTTTGGGATATTTCTCACAGTGATAGACAAACTGAATAAAGCTAAATTCTCGCGAGAGTCGTAAGTTGAATATAAAGTCCTTTATTAATCGACGTTCCCTTTGGCATAGTTGCCATTACTGTTTCAACTGCCTTTTGCTACTTTGGTTACGAGCTTCTGTGTGCATTTTCAACCGTCTGTCTGTCCGGACATGTTGTGTTCGGGAGTTTGTTTGCTTTGGACTGCTCAATTCTCTTCTCTGCAGTTCATTCAGTTATTGTTGGTTGTGCCCGGGGGGGGGGGGGAGGGGGGGAATCAGCCTTTTATTTAAACTGCTACTAAAGTTTCGAAAGGAAATAACACATAGCGAGGTCTGGAGCTCCTTTCCTTGTGATTCAGATTAAAGCATCAGAGAAGACATCCCCACAGTTTTGGAGGCTTTCCTTTGCTTTGAAATGAAACGAAAAAACGAAACATTAATCCTCCACGGAAACATACACGCAGCACGCGAATAACATCCACGGAACTGACTGGTAGCATGTCTAAAAATAACTTAAGAGGGATTACCTTGGTTAGAAGGAAGAGGGATTATCATTAGAAGGAAGAGGGATTACCTTGGTTGAAAGGAAGAGGGATTACCTTGGTTAGAAGGAAGAGGGATTACCTTGGGTAGAAGGAAGAGGGATTACCTTGGTTAGAAGGCCTATATGGGGTATTCACTCTCTAACCTTGATAATCTCTTGCTCATAATCTAATTAATAGAACTCCCGAGCTCACATTCTATTGGTGTGATAGAAGTGCAGCTTTTTAGCACGCTTTCTCACAGGGTTTTTTCTAATTCCCTCTAGACACAAACCAAGCTACTCTCTCTCCATGGACATGTAGTCGTGGAGAAGAAGTTTCCCTTCCACAGCCCTGTCAGTGTTTGAAGACAGCTTTAGTGGGAAATGAGGTCTGTATTCACTTTTGTTGTTGATATAAAACACTATGTTTGCCCCTTTCCATATGTTCACTGCGTTACGAAACGGAAAAAGTGCCTCATTGCATAATATTTTATTGATGTTTGCATGAGATTGGGGTATAATTTCATTTACGGTTTAGCTACAGATTGCGAGTGTTGCAGGGTATGAAAGAGGCCAAGAAGAACACGCTATGAGCGATTTTGCAAATTGAATTTAAATTGTTTCCTTTTTTCAATAAATCTGCTAACACAGAAAACAGCTCACTGCACAAGTGCAGTGCTGTCGTGTTTCTGTATCAAACAGGACGTGTGTTGGTCCCGAGACAAACGAGAAAACACATACAAATTCAATTGATATTTATTAATTTATTCCTTTCCTTTACTGGGGCTTGACACTGTTCCTCTTGCTAGAATGGTGTTAAAAATGTTTTAAGTTTAATTTAAGTTTTTTGGCCCCGGTTGAAGCTGTTACACTGTACGAAACTACGTTTGAAAAACCTTTCTCAAACTCATTAATTATTCATGCAGCTCTTACCCAACCAGAGCATCTTATTCTGGTCAGGTGGATGAGTTTAGAAACCCAATGAAAAACGAGTTGAAAACACGGTCTTGAAAGAAACCCGTGTATGAAACGATTTCTTAATCTGCATATTCAAAAAGCAACAAAAACACGTGGCGATTAACAACTTTATTTAATCACACATTTTACGAAACAAACTTTAAACCTAAATTATTTACTGCTAACGTTGAATGTAACGGTACAGTTGTTAAACTACCCAAAACAGAAAAGCCCATTCTTTTTTCTAAATAGACCTTTTTCGCTTGTACATTTTGTTTTCCCAATACAGATCATGTGATGATACTCAGGAGATTTGATCTTTTGTTTTGTTCATTAAAAAGGGTACATGCAAGCATGAATATGTCTGCATGTACTCTTTTTAATGAACAAGACAAAGGATCAAATCCCCTGAGTATCATCACGTGATCTGTATTGGGAAAACAAAATGTACAAGCGAAAAAGGTCTATTTAAATTCTCGCTCAATGGTGGCGACCTCGTGTTTTGGTTCACTTTCAACCTTGCTGTACACTTTCGACCTAAATTGGCACCATAACTATGTTGGCACTGACGTTAGAAATTTTATCAGACCAAATGCACACATTACCTCGGAATTGCGCTGGCCACACACTTTTCCTCTTCTTCGCTAGTTTTAGGAGGTCTAAATCTGCTCTGTGAAGCAACGTGTTCGCTCGGAGCTGACAAACAGCTAGGTAACAACGTGACATCATTTGATGAATATTCAAAATTGTCACAGCGCAGCATAGGATCATGCACATCATGCACATTGTTTTGAGGATCATGCACATTTCACGTCTCAAATATAATAGTTGAATATGGAAATCTTATTCAAATGATAATTTAAACTTATTTTCTTTGTTGGAGAAGTAATTTCAAAAACTCGTGCTTCGGGTTTCATCAGATTTCCAAACGCTCGAAAACAATAAAACCTGCGGCCTCGTGGTTTCAATAGCCTGCGAAAACAGCCGTCCTTCTTCGCTCCCGGCCCGAGTGGCGTTTCCTTCACGCGAAACGCCACTCGGGCCAGGGAGCGAAGAAGGACGGCTGTTTTCGCAGGCTATGGTTTCAAATGTTTCTCGCGTTTGGAAACCTGATGAAACCCTCGCACTCGTTTTTGAAATATTACTTAACTTTTTTCGGTGTTGTAAAATAGTCACAACCAAGTTGAATGTTTGATTTACGTTACATAATTCTTATCGTCAGTAGACTGAGTCGTCGTAAGCTTGTCACATGGAACAAAGTTGTCCTGCTTACATCAGCTAAACCCCAGCAATTGATGTTAACTTATCTTTACCTAGTAAAGTAAACGTCTTTTACTATTTTCATGAAAACTGCAGTTACTGAAAGCAAAATGACTAATTTATTGCACTTAAAAGAGCCCTTGAAACTTGAGGGAACAAAGTGTTTTCTTGAGTAGTGACAAGTGAGTAAAGATGGTGAATTTTGAGCTCGGTAACGGAATTTGAAAGGTGAATTGAACAACATGACACAAGCGTGGGACTAAAAAGCCTGAGTCTCCGACATGAATTGAACCCACGACCTCCCGAACACCAGGCGGGCGCTCTATCCACTGAGCTACGAGAACTCATGGAGATCAAAGTCATTTAGCTGAGTTCATATGTGACAGGCATCCTGCATACTGATAGGATCAGCACTGTTGAAGTCATCGACATCACTTGACCGTTGCTTGCGGTCCCAGCAAAGGCTGACTACCCAGCAATCGTCTTATCATCTCAGCTTCCTTTCTTGCACCAGGCAGTGATATAA
>JAHPZR010046531.1:0-16550 GCA_019787425.1 Platygyra sinensis
AGATCCACATCTACGATCGCACGGAAAAATAGGGGACTGTGAACAGTCTATTATATAGGCTTATGGCTTTGGTTGTGTTTAATTGCTGACAGACGCCATTGAAGGCCAGTCTTAAATATTTTGACTCGCTTTTCATAGCATTCAAGATATTTTACTTCATCAGCTAGTCTAAACAAACGTGTTTGTCTTCCCTACAGAGCTGGATGGTGTTTGAAGCAATCCATCGTCCCCTTTTTGGCGGAGAGCAGAAGTGTCGACTTTCCAAACGACACCTCAGTTTCTATAAAGCAACCATGTGCATTTTGTCAGGTTAGTTTTTTCAGGAAGCCTTGATGAATCCTGAAACTTATTAACTAACATAGTGTGGTGGATTCTATATCAAGCATGGCAGTTTTAAAGTAATGCAAAAGCAACATCGGTTAAATTCAAATTCACAGGCTGAACAACACTAATCAAGTATAAGTCTAGATAAATTTTGTTTATGGAGAATGTGGATTTGCATTGACGTCTTAAAATGGATATTTTTTCAGATGTGCAGCTTGCAAGAAGTATGACAAAGAACCTACTATAATAATATCAGCCAGTCATAACTCGGAGGGGAACAACTTGAAGTCAACATACATATCAGTTACTGCATGGTTAGAGGTATGGCTAACTTTCTGCAAAATGTGGTTCAGTGAAACGTAACCTCTCATAACATAACACACGAATAATAAAGGTATTTACTTGAATTGAACTGAATTTCTTGACCCGGCTGGAAGTGGCACTTCAGATCAGCAGTACAATAAATTGAGCTTAAAGGTAATTCCTTAGTATTGCATTGCGCATCCCTACTGCGCACGATTTTTGCGTCATCAGCGCGCGCACATGAGCGCGTGCACGTGCAAAACGTAAGGGATTTCCCTTAAACTAAGCTCGATAACGGAATAAGTTCTCCTTTTCTCTTAAACGAGCACGGTGACCCCCGATTTTTATTTCAGGTATTTGTTACGAATAGTCTAATGAAGAACATATTTGAAGAGGAAAAAAAGTTTGATAGTAGAACATGATTTTTTTTTGGAAAATAGTTCCCAACTGAGTGTATTTTGGCCAAGGCGAGGACTTCAAGTTAGCCACGGAACTGTCCGAAAAAGTGCAATATCCCCTCAACCAGTCGGTCAAAAACGGCTTAAATGAAGCAATACTGCTTTTGTCAATAAATGAAGCTTTACTTTCAAGACAAAATTTTGTGTCCTTCAAGTAACCAAGATTTAATTCTGTATGAAGGTGATTCGAACTTTTAACGCGCAACAAGTAAAAATACCCCATTTTAAGAGCCTGCTGACGCGTAAACAAGCACGGTGACCCCATTTTTTTATCGCATTTTTATAATGTTCATATCATGAATGTTCATTACACCAAGTTTCAAAAAAAGTTTGATAGTAGAACAATTCAAGGGAATTACCTTAAGATAAAAGAAGTTGTTTAGAAGTTCAGTGCTATTCAAGTGGGATCAATGGAGGGCGAGCATGGAGTTTGCAGTAAATCGGATAATTTTCAGTGCAGTATTTTGGCACTCCCAAACATCGGGCTCCTTAGCCCGTGTTTCACGAGAGAATGTTTACCTTGGTTTTTTTTAAACTTAAGTGAAGTGAATTTTTTTTAATCGTGTAAACACAGTAGCAAACCTCGTAAACTGCGGCAAATCATAACGTAAAGTCAACCTAGGTTTATCGACAGTGAACGCCTCCCAGGCATGGTTTTAGCTCAGAACTGAAAGCTTCAGTAACTGACGGTAACCGATGAAAAGCAGACGTTGTCGTGACATCTTGGCAACAAGTGTCCACGCGTTCAGCAGGTTTCAAGTTGACGGGCAAAAAAGCATAAATTAACTCATGTTTAGTAGCCTGCGAACGCAGACGTATTTCCGGCTGTCACTGGTTGCGCCGAAAATAACGTCTGCGAACTCGAGTCAAAGATTGATTTCCGTGACGTCAAAACTTTTGATTGTTGTTGACCATTAAAATTCACCGATAGAATATGATACTCGCATACACGCGCGACGCCACAGGAGCCGGTGATAATTTTGTTCGCATGAGCTATGAGCGCCATCGAAACACCGAAGAAGATTTTAACTTCCTAGGATTGTTTGCTTTGCAAGGCAAAAGTTTCCAGTGAAGAAAAGATAAAGTGTGTTTGGAAAAAATACAGTGGCCATTCACTCACTGATTCTGCGTTCAACTGAAGTCGATCTGTCCGCTTATCATCAAAGTACGACACTTTCGCGCGTGATGTGACATATCTGTGACTTGAGTTTAGCTCTAACAAAGATGTCTTAGTTTACCTTTCTATGAAAGGTGGTTCTCTGTATATTTCTCTCGGCAAATTGGTTGATTCTGTATCGTGCTACATTTGTTTAAAGTAACATGCAGGCCCACAAACTTTAGCCTCTTATTGAATTATGGCCTTCGATTGCTCAACGGAATAATTTATTTTCTCAGGAGGGGGACATGGGGATTTGCGGTGTTGCGGTGTTGGTGTTTTTTTAATGCGGTGATGCGGTGAATAAAATCTCAACTTGCGGTGTTGCGGTGATCTCAAACCCTACGGTGTGCGATGTTTGTGTTTTTTACGCTGCGGTGTTCGGTGAAATGAAATTACTCGCGGTGCTGGGTTTCTTGTCTGACCTTTTCCAAACCTAAATTTGGCCTAAATTTAGCATGTAGACTTCGTTAATCTGTGAGCTCATGGTGCGGTAGACACTTGGAGGAGCGAGGACAGAAACAATCCTGGAATTTTTTCAAACGCCAAGGCCTAATGTAACGTATTATTGATTGTGGAACTTTTTTGTATGAACAAAAGAAAAGGTGGCGAAAACTACCGGCCACAAAATATATTGAGAAGTCGCGTCGGCAGGCCGGAGAAAGTGAGATAATTAAAAGAAGAGAGGAATCTGGGGTGAAGGCCTCGTCTCTTTTCCTTCATCCGCTTTTTTCGCGCAAGGTTTCTTCTCAAGAACAAAAAAACTAAATGATTTAATACAGGCATCAGCAGTATCGATGTGTGGGCAATGAAAGCGTTGTGATGTGTTTATTTTTTGGAAAATTGTTGATGTATAAAAGTATTATTTTAAGTGTAGATGAACGCCGATGATCATGGCGCTAAAAATACGTGTTGCGGACTTGCGGTGACGGTGTTTCGTTGACCTTTCTTGCGGTGATGCGGTGTTCGTTAATTTTTTTTGCGGTGTTGCGGTGTTCAGAACCCCCCCATGTCCCCCTCTCTGAGTGGAGCCTTTAAGTAGAATCGGAGTCTGAGAAGTTTATGTCTGGGTTATATTGTAGGAAATGTTCAACAGTTAACTTATTGGAAGTGATAATATCGTTATTTGTCAGTGGCGAGAAGATAAATTATTTGCCGCCGCGACTGACACTGACGAATCCCTGTATGTTGCGATAAACCGAGTTCAATAATTGCTTTATCATCAATAATCAAGTGTATTTTCACACTGAAAGCTCAGAAAAGCGATGTTCCGTTTTTCACCCAAGAGCGTGGTCTCATGCGCATGAGCAGAGTATGCAGGTCACAAGTGGTGGGTTCTCTTCCAAAGGAAAGGAAAGAAAAATGCATCGAACAATAAACGTTGTCATAATCTACAAAAATGGTTTGGTAGTGGCTTAAAAAAAACGTTCCAACAAACGTTTTGTTACAAACAATAAAAAAGACATTTCGACCGAAGAACTTCGGTCTTCATTGGTTGTAAATGAAAAAAGTAACAATGTTGTACACGTCTCACTCATATGATTGTCTTAATAATCTTGTAGCATCCCAATTAACTTGACCTACCTCCGTTTGTTTGTGTAGCAGGATTCTAAGATATTTTATTTATCCGGTATTTACGTGCTATTCCTTCCACAGCACATTAAGACATCTGAATTCCGTGTTTGTCTCAAGGAGTTGTACGCTGGCCAGCATGATCCCATTTTCTGTGTCTTACGTTGTACTTGCAGGTAGATATAAGTAATACAACTAAGCGTACTGACCACGTTAAAAAGCAATTGATTGATTGATTGATTGATTAAGAGATTGATTGATTGATTGATTGATTGATTGATTGATTGATTGATTGATTGATTGATTGATTGATTGAGTGATCGTCGTTCTTGAGGTGACGGATTGCTCAAATTCCTCTTGTCGCATATGTATGATCCACAATGTACCTTTGTCGCCTTACTTGTAGATATATGTAAGCCTGGCTGGTCATACTTTTCCGGCGTTTGCTACTTGACAAGTCTATCATGCATGAATTGGACTGACGCTCAGAATACCTGTGAAAATTACAACGCCAACCTCATCACCGTTAAAAATCAAGAAGAGAATGTCTATGCCCAGCATCGTATGAACGGAGCCAAGGGCTGGATTGGACTGAACGACAGAGAGAGTGAAGGTACATTCGTCTGGGCAGATAAACAGTCCAACAGCTTTACATATTGGGCTCAGAGTCAACCCAATGACTTCAACAATGAAGACTGCGTCCACACTTTAGGAGTTGGACATAGCTTTAAGTGGAATGACGTGAGCTGTGCGAGCTGTCATAACTACACTTGTTCAGAAGGTATGTAGGTGACTTTTAGGTCAATTAAACAGGATTGCTAGCTAGCTGGGTTCATTATTTTTGGCCAGCTAAAATATATATTTTCGATTAGTGATTAACAATCTTTCCTGCGTAAACGTTGTCGTAAGATCTCGTGGTATTCTGAAAAATTTAGCTGGAAAACTGTGGGGAAATCAGTAATAACAGGCTTTATTTAAAGAGGGAAAACACTTTACAGTAGTCCCAAGACGCTGATGACTCCGTGGCCCTCAAAAACAATTTCAAAATATAAATACAACAACTAATATCAATAAAATATACCATTACCAAGGAAAACTTCAGATAAATTATAATAAGTGAACAATTACAGTCTAAGGAGCGTCGCAGCCTTTTGTTCAGCTAAAAAGGATTTTAAAACATTGTGCTTAATTAAAACTTGCTAGCGAGCCATTATTTCTAATATGGCGGCATTCATGCAATTCCAGTCTTGTAAAAGTCCTAACAGTGAATGTACGACCTCCTTCTGTTTTTCGTTTATACTTAGGGCACATCAGATTTATGTTTGAATGCCTAGTAACTCGATTATGAATTTTTGAATTTCTAACTAATAAACTTTTTAAATAACTAGGCGTAATATAAATGTGGACCCGCTTATACACTAGTGCGCATTTCTTAATTAGAGATTGCTTAGTAAAAGGGAGCCAGTTTAGATTATTAAATAATACGACTGATGGTGCAAGTCTTTCAGCATCGAGTATAATGAGTGCCGCTCTTTTTTGAAGTTTTAAAATACTTTGAAGATTCGATATTGCAGCTGTCCCATATCATGCTCCCATACAGGAGGACTGGCTTTATAACACCATTGTAATAGGTTTCCCCTTGACGTTGCTTGAGAAACGGGCTAATATGGTTCAAGAGTCCTATACGTTTGGAACGTTTCTTACATAACTCATCAATGTGTGATTCGTAGTTCATTTAACTATCTATAACTACTCCTAAAATCGTATGAGAAGAGACTTGCTGAATAACAGAGTCATCAATCTTAACATCTAAACGGAGGGGTGGCATCATCCAGCTTTGCAGGAATGCGCTTTCCGTGCACTAAAAGGGACTTTGTTATTTTCTTGTTTATGAACATTTTGTTGGAAGACGCCCATCTCTGAACCGCTTCAAGATCGAAATTTAAACGTTGTGTCATCGAGCATAGATCCGAGAAATGCGCACTTGCGGTTATTGTAGTGTCGCCGGCGTAAATGTCCACAGTTGAATTTGTCAGATGTAATGTAATGTCATTCACAAATAACAAAAACAGTGCGGGACCTAAGACACTACCTTGCGGTAACCCTTGCTTAATAAGTAGAGAGTCTGATCTTTGACTATCAATACTGGCAAACTGTTAGCGACCAGAAAGATATGATTCAAACCATGACAGCGAAGGATCACTCACTCTATCCAGGCGCAGTTTCGTAAGAAGCAGTTGATGACTAACAACGTCAAACGCTTTTCTAAAGTCTATTAAAACCATACCAGAAAGCTTGTCTTCATCTAGATTGAAGAGGATTTGGTCAGTAAAATTGATCAGAGCGGACTGGGTGGAGTGCCCTACGCGAAAAGCTGATTGCAATTCATACAGTAAGCCGGTTATCCCGAGGTAATCCATAAAAGAGGCAGCAACATGCTTTTCCCCCGGCACAGACTTTAAACAATATGGAGAGCACAGAGATCGGTCTATAATTGTCCGGAGAGTCTTTGGCGCCATCTTTAAAGAGAGGCGTGACGCGCGCCATTTTCCATTTAGTTGGAAATCAGCCACCCTGTATAGACAAATTGATTAGCCTCGTCAATGGCTGCACAAAACCGGGTGAGACCACCTTTAGAACTTTGACACTAATTTCATCCGCTCCAGTAGCCTTCGAAGATGACAAGTTATCAATAAATTTTACTGTTATGAGAGGGGCATATTAAACTGAGTGACAAAATTATCGACGGTTGAGGAAACAAACTCCTCGAGCTTTGAAGAGTCAAAAAAACTGGTGAAGTATGGCTTTGCTTAACGTCGTGAGCAATATTTAAAAAATACTCATTTAACATGTTCGCCATTTCAGAGGTGTTCGTCTCAAAAGTACCATCTTCCCTTTTAACTTCGGTGACTTTCGTAGACTGCTGTGACTTGGTTAGCACCGTTTACAACCTTTTTTATAATTGGCTTAACAAAACAATAGGTCAAGAACACAAAAAAAATTATCCTAGCCCTAAGAGCAAAAGAAAAAGCTTCAGATTAATGAGAGCGAATCGAAAAAGAGGTTTCAAGTGGTAGAGCTAGATGGCTCGTTTGTTCCTTAGTAGTTTAATTCTACATATTTGTTTCTATGCGTTAATAATGTCTTTAATTGTTAATGTTGCTAAATAGACATTTAACATTTATTTTCTTCTTTTTGTAACGAGACTTTGACGAGTGTGGCGGAAATAACCACAACTGTCACCAAAATGGCGTCTGTACGAACATGTATGGATCTTATACGTGCCATTGTGCCACTGGATATAGCGGGGATGGTCGACAATGTACAGGTATTGAGCACCTTATTTGAAGTTGCTTTCTGTCAAAACTAAGAGAGAGGCTTCCCTATGTGCTCCCCTAATTCCGGTGTACATTCAGCAAGCCACGGACCATGTTTGACCACGCTTTAATTAATTAACTGAATAGCAGGCAGAAAATCATTGATCATTTAAATCAATTAAATTAAAAACTAAACTAGCTTTATCTGTCAAATGTTGTCTCCACCAGTATGTGAAGTATGTTAATGTTAATGCAGTTTAATATTATCCATATTAACCTCTTACTAACCGATCGCGAGGGCAGTACTGGGGAACATTGGCCCGAGGTCGTGGCAGTACGGACCGAGGGCCAATATTCCCCAGTTCGGCTCGAGCTAGCTAGGTTAGTAAGTAGTTTATTATATCGCATTCAGACCATGCTTGTTTTGAATTTGCCGGCTTTCGAAAACAAAAAATACATAGCCGATGACCGTTTCATGGAAACGGTCCATATGGCGCAATCCTGACCAAGAAAGAACCAATCAGAACGCTCGGATTTACCTTGCCATATAATAATTAACAACTATTCACCTCAGTGTCGATGGCTAGCGATGGATATTTATCGATGGATATTTATCGGTAGCTAGCGATGGATATTTATCGTCCGCATTTCCCGTCCGAGGGTGGGTAGAGAGATTTTATTGTTACTCCCAGTATTGTTTTTCCAAGCGGGAGAAGGGCGAGTATTTTTTTTTTTTACTTCCTTTGTCAACAAGTTTAGCGAGAAGTGAGGGAGGGGGAGTGAAGTCTCTTCGAAAATACTTTGATAGGAGGAGAGATTTGTATAACACTGTGCCGCGATAATGTGGAGAAATTTAAAATCATTTTGGTTCAAAAACAAAGACGACGTTTTGATATTTGCTTAACGTCATTAACGCCACGTTAAGTCAACTGAGTGAATAAACTGGGTACGAATTTAAATATAAATTAAGTGGCATTTCGAAAATCAAGTTTTTGATTTCGGATTTCTCAGCTGTGGTTTTCAGTCAGATTTACAGGATTGCGATTTGCAATTTCAGAATTCTGGTTTCAGTTTTCTGATTTCTAATTTCTGATTTCAGGTTTCAGAGTTTCAAACATTTTTTTTTATCTATAATAATCAGAACTTAGCCGAATTACATCAAATTTACTATTTTTTAATTTATTTATTTATTTATTTATTTATTTATTTATTTTATTTACAATCTGGAACACAGGTTGGCCGCAAAGCATTTTCACTGTTTCGGATATTAAGTGCGCAGTGGAACAGAATGTGTAATCTAAATCAGATACCGAAAATCGTTAAACTTATTTCGTCCTATTTCTCCTCATTTCAGATATTGACGAATGTACTTCAGGTCACTCGTGTGACAGCAGCGCCACATGTCAAAATACCAATGGATCGTATGCATGCACCTGTGACAACGGCTACATTGGAGATGGGCGCACTTGTCGAGGTACATTGGTTTTCAAATTTCACTGTCTCAGTCAGTGTGCCCGCTCACTTTCCATTGCCACAATCCACTCTGATTTGAGGGTTGAGTTAATTGTTTTGAATTTCACCATTACTAGTCATCAGAACTGGACGGAAACAACTGTGTTTTTTTATAGATGTGGATGAATGTGCACTCAACAGTCATGACTGTCACCCAAATGCACAGTGCACCAACACTCTAGGATCATTCACGTGCACATGTGACCATGCAAACCACTACTACGGCAACGGGAAAACCTGCTATCCTCACCGTAAGCCCATTTAATTTTATAATTGAATTACGTATAAGAAATCATGATATTTCCTACTTTAAGTCCTGAAGATAATCGACGAATGCTATTTCCTTCTTAATGATTTGTGTTTATCCTTTCCTTTTCCTTCAGGGGGCCTTGATGACTCATCAATTTTATCTGGTGACACCAGCAAAATGTCGCAGTTAAATTCCTGGCTGCATTCTCATTTGCAGAGTGTGGAGAAAAGTTACTGGAGTCTGTGTTACAGAGCTTCTAGCTACGGCTGGAGTTCGGAAACGTTTCACAGTTATTGTGATGGTCTTGGACCGACCGTAACTATCGTTAAGGCTCATGGCTACACGTTTGGAGGTTACACTGATATGCCATGGAGATGTACGTTTTATCGTTTTAACCACTATATATTTAACATTAGCGAATATTTCCGATCTTAATATGGCAAACTGAGCATTCATATCGGTACTTCAGCATATGCATCTTTAAGATTGACAAAGAGCGTGAAAAAACTATTAAAAATATCGGTATCTCATAACTAATAATGACTGTAAGCGCTGAAAATTCCCGAAATATTACTGAATCGTAGTCAATTGAAGTTTGAAAACAACTCTTTTCTGCGATGCAATTTGCAATAATTTATCCTTTTTGTATCAAGAATGTGCTGACCTTTAACTATTTCTTACTGCTGCCTCGTACTTCTAAACACCGATATCTTTTGTATACAGCGTCACAGCGTAGCAACACGGGTACTGCAGTCCTCGTGTTTTTCATAGTGCCCAAATACTCAGTACATATGTGCGGAATAAGATTTTCATCCGTACTGGGTGTAAACAGATTATGCGACCTGTAAAATTCCAGGCAGTGACGTGGAAAAATCACTTAAACTTTCCGGGAGGTAGCTGTCTCATTTGCTAAATAAAAGAGGCGTAAGCGCAGGATGTTAAGCTGACAACTTATGTCATAACCATATAATTCATTTTAAATACCTTTCATTAATTTATGTGATCATTTTGCTCTGTTTCAGGGTCTTCTGGGTACCAGTACTCAACAAATTCCTTCATTTACTCCCTCAGAAACTATTACGGATACGGATACTTTAAAAATGACATCAACCAGTATTATCAGTATTCCACATACAGCTATTATAACTATGGCCCAACGTTCGGTGGGGGACACGATATTTACGTTTCTTCCTACGCGAATAGTAATTACAATTCATACTTTAATTGTCATTCGTACACTAGCCCCTACTGCGACAATTATCTATGGACAGGAAGAACTAGTTTCTGCGCGGATGAAGTGGAGGTTTACTATGAAGTAATTGCTACTTTTGACCGAGCAGCCTTTGCATAAAAATGTCACCAGCACTCAGGCTAAGGGCTTACAAAATCTGTATTCAGTTAATCTCCAATAGAAATAGAAAATAATCATAGCCGTATAAAATGCAATTTCTTTTTTTGCTTGGAAGGAATGGAAATTATTGCCTTAATTGTTCTGTTTTGTTTATTAAAATGTTAAGCTCAAACGTATATCACTTTTGTAGCTATGCCAGATAATTTTTGATTTTTTTTTTGTAATGTTGCGTTTTGATGTAGTTTGTATAGGTATAGTTTATAATGTCAACAAAACAAGTTATGTGTGTTCCTGTCAAATTTAAGATGTATCATTGGTCTGATAGTAAAGTTGTCTAGATGAGATACCTGGTCGTGCAATATAATAGCCACAGAGATAAGGTATCGTGTTTGTGCAGAGTTCCAACAATAGCATATGTTATTCCTTCTTGATTGTATAATACGACTACAGTATATACAAACGTGATTTTATGGAGCTTAACATAGCTGCATTTATTCGATCCCTTGGATAGTTCTGCTATCAATAAAGGAGATTACATAATGATCATGTTTAAAATTTTATGTATTATTAACCGTAACTAACCGTAGACAGTACTGTTTCGGCATTGTGGGCTTCCTCAGTGCAGTGCTGATTCTAAGATGAGAAAAGATGGCCACCCCGAAAGACACCACAAGTAGGATCCCACACTTGTGGTATCGTCTAAGCCATGCCAGAGTGCTCAAACTAGTAAACTAATGCTAATAGAACTGACTTATCCTAGCAAGGTGCTCAATTTGGACATGAAAGTACGGCTTTGTATGCCAAAGAGCTTTATTGCAGATGTCCGAAGTTGAAAGCTTTAAATTTTTCTAGTCAATGCACAGACACTAATTTGGGGTAGGAAATGATAAACATCATGATATCGTGAAGGTGTCCTGAAATTCAGCTCTAAAATCTAGGAATTCGTTTTTCACTCGTAAGAGAAGCGAAAGCTTTTATTGTTAAATCGAACACCAAAATTTCACTCCCCAGCTTTTCTCCAGAGCCAATGTCTTAAGGTATCAGTATACCCCAAATGACAACCTCGCGTAGTCGCTGCTTCACGGTCACACGTTTCATAAAACCCCCAATAAAGTATATATTTTCTGAAAGCCTAATAATTGCAGATTCCGAATATTACTTGATATAAGGCAAGAAATAAAACCGTTTCCTAAAATAGCCATCATTTCCCAAAAGTATGTAGTTTCACAAATTGAGTTTGTTTCCGGTCAGAATTTAAAGGGAGAAAGCGAGCGACATCGCTACGTTTTCTTCACACGTTGATCTAAATCAAAGGCTCCCTGAGCCAGCTCATGGATGAATGACCCAATCCCAAGTTTACTTTTGCCTCTGTGGCAAAACAAGTTGTTTTGCGAAACTACTGGTACGCAAATATGTCACCTGTACGTCCATTCACTTGAAAATCAAGTCATTTTCATGTGAAAGGTTTTGCACAAGCACTCGTTCTGAAAAAGCAAACGGCAACGCAGAAGTTGAAGAAAAGTCTGCCAAGAGGCCCATCAGGCCAGCGCGTATTCCAGTTTTTGTAGCATGAAGCGACTAGGATTATTTCTACTCTCCCCACTATCCCAGCGTGGGATGCTAGTCCACCGCAGGGTTACCCCCAAACATTAAATTTGCCGGTACCTATTTATACACCTGAGCAGATACTGAGGCACTGTGAGAGTAAAGTGTCTCCCCCAAGAACACAATACAGTGCTCCCAGCTAGGGTTCGAAGCCACGCAGACTGCTCGAAATAAGAAAGAAATTAAAAAAAAAACAAAACAATAGTTTGTTTACACAGACTGCTTATAACTTTTAATAAAGAAAATAATTAATTTTGATTAGAACTGGGACATCGTTTTTAAATAGGTACCGGCAAATTTAATGTTTGGGGGTAACCCTGCGGTGGACTAGCATCCCACGCTGGGGATAGTGGGGAGAGTAGAAATAATCCTAGTCGCTTCATGCTACAAAAACTGGAATACGCGCTGGCCTGATGGGCCTCTTGGCAGACTTTTCTTCAACTTCTGCGTTGCCGTTTGCTTTTTCAGAACGAGTGCTTGTGCAAAACCTTTCACATGAAAATGACTTGATTTTCAAGTGAATGGACGTACAGGTGACATATTTGCGTACCAGTAGTTTCGCAAAACAACTTGTTTTGCCACAGAGGCAAAAGTAAACTTGGGATTGGGTCATTCATCCATGAGCTGGCTCAGGGAGCCTTTGATTTAGATCAACGTGTGAAGAAAACGTAGCGATGTCGCTCGCTTTCTCCCTTTAAATTCTGACCGGAAACAAACTCAATTTGTGAAACTACATACTTTTGGGAAATGATGGCTATTTTAGGAAACGGTTTTATTTCTTGCCTTATATCAAGTAATATTCGGAATCTGCAATTATTAGGCTTTCAGAAAATATATACTTTATTGGGGGTTTTATGAAACGTGTGACCGTGAAGCAGCGACTACGCGAGGTTGTCATTTGGGGTATACTGATACCTTAAGACATTGGCTCTGGAGAAAAGCTGGGGAGTGAAATTTTGGTGTTCGATTTAACAATAAAAGCTTTCGCTTCTCTTACGAGTGAAAAACGAATTCCTAGATTTTAGAGCTGAATTTCAGGACACCTTCACGATATCATGATGTTTATCATTTCCTACCCCAAATTAGTGTCTGTGCATTGACTAGAAAAATTTAAAGCTTTCAACTTCGGACATCTGCAATAAAGCTCTTTGGCATACAAAGCCGTACTTTCATGTCCAAATTGAGCACCTTGCTAGGATAAGTCAGTTCTATTAGCATTAGTTTACTAGTTTGAGCACTCTGGCATGGCTTAGACGATACCACAAGTGTGGGATCCTACTTGTGGTGTCTTTCGGGGTGGCCATCTTTTCTCATCTTAGAATCAGCACTGCACTGAGGAAGCCCACAATGCCGAAACAGTACTGTCTACGGTTAGTTACGGTTAATAATACATAAAATTTTAAACATGATCATTATGTAATCTCCTTTATTGATAGCAGAACTATCCAAGGGATCGAATAAATGCAGCTATGTTAAGCTCCATAAAATCACGTTTGTATATACTGTAGTCGTATTATACAATCAAGAAGGAATAACATATGCTATTGTTGGAACTCTGCACAAACACGATACCTTATCTCTGTGGCTATTATATTGCACGACCAGGTATCTCATCTAGACAACTTTACTATCAGACCAATGATACATCTTAAATTTGACAGGAACACACATAACTTGTTTTGTTGACATTATAAACTATACCTATACAAACTACATCAAAACGCAACATTACAAAAAAAAAATCAAAAATTATCTGGCATAGCTACAAAAGTGATATACGTTTGAGCTTAACATTTTAATAAACAAAACAGAAACAATTAAGGCAATAATTTCCATTCCTTCCAAGCAAAAAAAGAAATTGCATTTTATACGGCTATGATTATTTTCTATTTCTATTGGAGATTAACTGAATACAGATTTTGTAAGCCCTTAGCCTGAGTGCTGGTGACATTTTTATGCAAAGGCTGCTCGGTCAAAAAGTAGCAATTACTTCATAGTAAACCTCCACTTCATCCGCGCAGAAACTAGTTCTTCCTGTCCATAGATAATTGTCGCAGTAGGGGCTAGTGTACGAATGACAATTAAAGTATGAATTGTAATTACTATTCGCGTAGGAAGAAACGTAAATATCGTGTCCCCCACCGAACGTTGGGCCATAGTTATAATAGCTGTATGTGGAATACTGATAATACTGGTTGATGTCATTTTTTAAAGTATCCGTATCCGTAATAGTTTCTGAGGGAGTAAATGAAGGAATTTGTTGAGTACTGGTACCCAGAAGACCCTGAAACAGAGCAAAATGATCACATAAATTAATGAAAGGTATTTAAAATGAATTATATGGTTATGACATAAGTTGTCAGCTTAACATCCTGCGCTTACGCCTCTTTTATTTAGCAAATGAGACAGCTACCTCCCGGAAAGTTTAAGTGATTTTTCCACGTCACTGCCTGGAATTTTACAGGTCGCATAATCTGTTTACACCCAGTACGGATGAAAATCTTATTCCGCACATATGTACTGAGTATTTGGGCACTATGAAAAACACGAGGACTGCAGTACCCGTGTTGCTACGCTGTGACGCTGTATACAAAAGATATCGGTGTTTAGAAGTACGAGGCAGCAGTAAGAAATAGTTAAAGGTCAGCACATTCTTGATACAAAAAGGATAAATTATTGCAAATTGCATCGCAGAAAAGAGTTGTTTTCAAACTTCAATTGACTACGATTCAGTAATATTTCGGGAATTTTCAGCGCTTACAGTCATTATTAGTTATGAGATACCGATATTTTTAATAGTTTTTTCACGCTCTTTGTCAATCTTAAAGATGCATATGCTGAAGTACCGATATGAATGCTCAGTTTGCCATATTAAGATCGGAAATATTCGCTAATGTTAAATATATAGTGGTTAAAACGATAAAACGTACATCTCCATGGCATATCAGTGTAACCTCCAAACGTGTAGCCATGAGCCTTAACGATAGTTACGGTCGGTCCAAGACCATCACAATAACTGTGAAACGTTTCCGAACTCCAGCCGTAGCTAGAAGCTCTGTAACACAGACTCCAGTAACTTTTCTCCACACTCTGCAAATGAGAATGCAGCCAGGAATTTAACTGCGACATTTTGCTGGTGTCACCAGATAAAATTGATGAGTCATCAAGGCCCCCTGAAGGAAAAGGAAAGGATAAACACAAATCATTAAGAAGGAAATAGCATTCGTCGATTATCTTCAGGACTTAAAGTAGGAAATATCATGATTTCTTATACGTAATTCAATTATAAAATTAAATGGGCTTACGGTGAGGATAGCAGGTTTTCCCGTTGCCGTAGTAGTGGTTTGCATGGTCACATGTGCACGTGAATGATCCTAGAGTGTTGGTGCACTGTGCATTTGGGTGACAGTCATGACTGTTGAGTGCACATTCATCCACATCTATAAAAAAACACAGTTGTTTCCGTCCAGTTCTGATGACTAGTAATGGTGAAATTCAAAACAATTAACTCAACCCTCAAATCAGAGTGGATTGTGGCAATGGAAAGTGAGCGGGCACACTGACTGAGACAGTGAAATTTGAAAACCAATGTACCTCGACAAGTGCGCCCATCTCCAATGTAGCCGTTGTCACAGGTGCATGCATACGATCCATTGGTATTTTGACATGTGGCGCTGCTGTCACACGAGTGACCTGAAGTACATTCGTCAATATCTGAAATGAGGAGAAATAGGACGAAATAAGTTTAACGATTTTCGGTATCTGATTTAGATTACACATTCTGTTCCACTGCGCACTTAATATCCGAAACAGTGAAAATGCTTTGCGGCCAACCTGTGTTCCAGATTGTAAATAAAATAATAAATAAATAAATAAATAAATAAATAAATTAAAAATAGTAAATTTGATGTAATTCGGCTAAGTTCTGATTATTATAGATAAAAAAAAATGTTTGAAACTCTGAAACCTGAAATCAGAAATTAGAAATCAGAAAACTGAAACCAGAATTCTGAAATTGCAAATCGCAATCCTGTAAATCTGACTGAAAACCACAGCTGAGAAATCCGAAATCAAAACTTGATTTTCGAAATGCCACTTAATTTATATTTAAATTCGTACCCAGTTTATTCACTCAGTTGACTTAACGTGGCGTTAATGACGTTAAGCAAATATCAAAACGTCGTCTTTGTTTTTGAACCAAATGATTTTAAATTTCTCCACATTATCGCGGCACAGTGTTATACAAATCTCTCCTCCTATCAAAGTATTTTCGAAGAGACTTCACTCCCCCTCCCTCACTTCTCGCTAAACTTGTTGACAAAGGAAGTAAAAAAAAAAAATACTCGCCCTTCTCCCGCTTGGAAAAACAATACTGGGAGTAACAATAAAATCTCTCTACCCACCCTCGGACGGGAAATGCGGACGATAAATATCCATCGCTAGCTACCGATAAATATCCATCGATAAATATCCATCGCTAGCCATCGACACTGAGGTGAATAGTTGTTAATTATTATATGGCAAGGTAAATCCGAGCGTTCTGATTGGTTCTTTCTTGGTCAGGATTGCGCCATATGGACCGTTTCCTGAAACGGTCATCGGCTATGTATTTTTTGTTTTCGAAAGCCGGCAAATTCAAAACAAGCATGGTCTGAATGCGATATAATAAACTACTTACTAACCTAGCTAGCTCGAGCCGAAC